>CABFVZ010006873.1:0-14708 GCA_902151445.1 Timema monikensis | reverse complement strand
CCGTTCGGGTTATACGCACTTACGCTAATGTGTAATGGTAGGGTGATTATGAGATGAAATGAAGGACCTACAGTTTAACGTGGAATCCTAACAACGGTGGCGGCCTGGCATTCCCCACATTCACAAGATGTCTTGTCAGAGGTGAAGGAAGGAGAATATAAGATGTATAACAGTTTTGAATGTACAACTAGACTGTTACTTCTCTACTACCTAACTTTAGCTCTACTTTCAAGTGAGGCTAAGACGGCATGAAGGCAGACCATATCGCCGTTCGGGCTATCCTAGTATAGCACCCTGCCACTTCCAGAACATCAATATCATCCTTTTCACTACAAGTGCTCCAGGAGTGCACTTTCTACTCTACCGTTGGAACTGCAACGCTACTGAGCTCACTAAGTCGAATGCCAGGTTGTAGTCGACCTGACGCTGACTATTTTGTAACCAGCCTGTAATATAAGTGTCAACATTTGGTCTGCATTAATGTTCGCCCAGCGTGTATTTCTTATAATGAAGTTGAATGGGTTTTGTGTATTCCTTTACCAAGTTAATTATCCCTATTATTAGCGAGTAGTAAAACTAATGGTTTGTTTTGTGCTAGCCCTCAGCGTAGCACAAGTCAATTTGTCATAAGCTAGTTTTGCTGACTTCATATAGATGCCCCATGACTTAACTGGGGCAAGATAGTTCCTGGAGCGTTAATCACATAATATTGAGGTTTCCATGTTTAACGTTTATTTTTGTTTCTATGTCGCTTAACGTCCGAGAGCCCTTCGGGGCTGGTGTTCGTGATATGTCAGCTATATTCAATGTGTATACATGTTATTATATCTATTCATTGCTACAAAATAAAAATCCTATCAAACAAACAAACACATTATATTGAGTGTGCTAATATATGTTAATTTTTATGGGACGCCGCTTATCCGACCCTATTATAAGTCTTGAGAGTGATGGTGGATACCTATACCCAAAGCTGTAGCACGAATACCCTAATTAGGGCTTATTGTTCCTAATTTTAGAGGGATAGTGTAGGCAGCTTCTTGTAGTGAATTTGACGTTCTCTTAGTATTAGTCTCCATAATTATGGGACTTAATATTACAGTCCTTTATTGCCGCTGTTCTAGAATTATTTATGGGTGCGTTTAAGCTTAGGCTCAATGAGCTAGAATTCAAATGTATTCGTGTACTGACTTTATTTATATCTCACCCGCTGAGGGAGCTGGCCATTTGTATGGGGTTTTCTTAGATTTTACAAGATTGTCACCAGCCGTCTTGTAACTTGACGCTGACAAGTAGTTGACTTTGATTACTCGTGTAATATTGGTTACATTGAATCTGGCCACTCATAGATATTTGTCCTGACCTAAGTCATCCAATTGCGCTGAGCTCACGCAACCCACAAATCCAAACGTTATGTTTTGGTTAGTTATGTAGTTATTAATAACCTGTTAACTTTCAATATACTTCATCCCATATTACTAGATGGATACAACTGCAGAAACCTAATGAACAAAAAACATGTATTAATTGTTCTAAACTTTAATGATTTTTCTCTTCTTTTATGTATTTGTTATCTTCTCTATTCCTTTACGGGGGTTACAATTTCATATTTTAAACTTATCAACTTTTGTAGAATAAGGATAACTTCACATTAATTTGTGAATAAATTACTATTCTTTATCTACATTTCTCCATTATTGAGAGGAATATATTATTAAAGTGTTAATTGTCCAATATTAACAAACTTTCTATAAATGAAACAATTGATTGAATATTGATATTTATAAGGGGCCATCCATAAATTATGTCACACAAATTTTATTGTTTTTCGATTCCCTCCGTCCTTGTCACAGGTGGTCACACTTGTGAAACCCCGGTCCCCCTGGTGTGACGTCATATATTTTTCAATTTTTTATTTAGAAGTAATTAAATTAAAACAGCAGTTTTTTTCCAATTTTTTTATTTAAATTAAAAATAATCTTTAATAAAATTAACATAAAGTCAAATATTTTAGATAATGGTCAAATCAAAAGACCTATTAAAGAACGATAAGCGATTAATATTGTTGATAAAAGATACAAAACTTACTCATCTTGTGTCCACGGACTTTGGACCCACTCCTGGATATTGTTATCACTGGCATATCAGGCACTTCGTTTTCGTTTTGGATATTAATGTCAGGAATATCCGTTGTGTCAACATCGTTTTCTTCCAACCATATAGCAGCGTCATCATTCATTAAACAAAGAATTTCTCTGGCACGTCTAGCCGCAATTCTTTGAGGACGAATTTTCGCGATAGGTAAAACCTCTTGTTGCCTTAAATGTGATTGTTTGTGTTGATTAGCGGCTTTGTATGATGAAAAATATAGACCAACACATGTGCCACACGATCTTTTAAACATGTATGCCTCAACACTGGGGCAATAGCTATCGTACGGAACTTGCTTCAAATGGGATGACGCTCGAAGATGCAATGATAGCTGTATTAACAATGGAGCAAACTTACCTTCGAAGTCATTATTTCCTACGGCTTACAAACCCTTCTGAGGTCTGTTTAATCTAAACAGGTGGTGGTAAAAATCCTTCTCTTAATAATGGCCAAAGACTAGAACGTCGCACATCGCAACACGGGACCGTCTCGCATTTTATTATTAGTAAGAAAGATTGTGATTCACGTACGTGATTTGCATACCAAGTAACGGTAGGACAGCGAGCGTGCACTTGCCGATGTCTTAAACCTACATAAGCCTTATAAATATAGATCGAGTTATTAATATTTTTAAATTTTTGGTTTACATATAAATTTCGCGTTTTAGTATTTTAGATTTTAACATGTGACGTCACAAAGCTTTTGACCCCCCCCCCTCCCGGTCCCTTGTCATACAATGTCACATTTAGTTGCCCCCTTGCCCCCCTTAACGTGTGACGTAATTTATGGATGGCCCCTAGCGACCCTTTTGGCCCCATCTTGAAGACTGCATACGAATGTATCTGAATATAACTTAACTTGTTTTTGAAAGTCATTAAATCCATTTCATTAATAAACCTTTATAATTAGTTATTGACTATTCACCTGAAACTAATATGAATTTCATTTAAAATTAATAACAAATTTGTATTTTGATATCCTTACGTAAACTATTACAATCTATCATCATGATTAGAACCCACAAATATGTGTTAGAACCGTTATTAAGTTGATAAGAGGGCCCATCTAATGGTTTTATTCACTGTATTTTGTTGTTATGTTGAATCTCAAGTTTCTGTTTTCAAGTGCAACCATATACTAGTCACTGTTTAATAAGCTAACTACACTGCCACAAAGCACCAGAAATATTGAGTTCCACAGAGGTTATGAGTATTCATTTAATCTACTAGTCACTGGTAGTATGAGTACCTGTGCTACCTTCCATTCCTATAGGTCCTATAACACATGTGCTACATCCCACTCCTATAGGTCCTATGACATCTGTGATACGTTCCACTCCTATAGGTCCTATGACACCTGTGATACCTTCCACCCCTATAGGTCCTATAACACATGTGCTACATCCCACTCCTATAGGTCCTATGACATCTGTGATACGTTCCACTCCTATAGGTCCTATGACACCTGTGATACCTTCCACCCCTATAGGTCCTATAACATATGTGCTACATCCCACTCCTATAGGTCCTATGACATCTGTGATACGTTCCACTCCTATAGGTCCAATGAAATCTTTGCTACATTCCACTCCTATAGGTCCTATAACACCTGATGGTTCCTTAGTCAGTGATCGTGGCTATCGTCATTTCCTGAGCAAGGTAACCCCTTTAGACGGCAGCCCACAAAATTATATATATATACTTATGTACGCCCTGATATTGGTGCAATCTAGTAGAAGTTTAGGGTGTAGAGTAGGGTGGGGTGTTTACTATATGTACAAATTCCTTTCCCGGATAAATTGGTAAGACCTTTCGCTCTTGCTCATAGCAATTCTCGTATAATGATATTATCTGTCGGTTCAGAAAGTGTACTTTAAATAACTCAAATAAAATAAATTATTCAACAAGTTTAAGAAGAAAGGTATCCAAAACATTTTACTTACTTGATTTCACACACATCCATTCGGAATCAACGACTACATATGCAAATCCCGATGTTATATGCTCAGTGCTTTTTTTTTTGTTGTTAGTGAGCAGTCAGTGTTAGGTAAACACCCGTATATTTTAATATTAAAACACTTAAAATCTGCAGAGATGACATGCGGGATTTTAAGAATATGTTATGTTTTGAATATTTAAATAACTATTCACTTTCTTGAGTATCTCCGAGCATCGAAATCAGCACTCCACTCGCTATGATCATCCCTGAGAATTTCCATGGAACATATATGAATACCATATTTGTAGTTGTATGATTCCTTGTTGTGTTTAGTTAGTGAGCTTAGAAATCTACTTAGGTTTTTAATAAGACCACTACTTCCATTCTTAAGGAACAAGAAGTCTACGTGTTTTTCATTATTAACCTTAGTTATTTTGTACAGGGAATATTTCACCTTAGCAACCACATATATACTTTGTTATTTGCGGAATTGGAACAGGATACTAAATAACATTCATATTTATTCTGTCTTTCAGTGAGGTGTGCTTGCCCAAACGATAAACACGATCGTTGGCAGGGTATATAAAGCATTAACAATTCTGGTAATTGGATACAACCGAAAGCAGCCAACCGCATATATTTAGCTAGTTTAAGTTATAAATATTTCACACGTTCCTCAGACCAACTACTCCCATTGTGGTGGAAAGAAGATGCTGCTTCACACATGTAAGTGCACGTGCCTTCAACCTGTGAGGTTAGTTCGTTAAGACTTACTAGAGACGGACGATATACTTACTGAGAGAGTAAGAGTTGATATTCTTCAAATCGAAAAAAAAAGACCTGGACACGGGAATTGAAAAGGGGACTTAGCCGATGCTCTAATCACTGAGCTATTCAAGAGTTGTCCCAAACTGCACAGATGCGGATGTTGTGTGGCAAAAAATAGGTAATGCTACCTTTATACATAGCCGGAGTCTATGTTTCCTCTAAATTCCCCCCCTCTTCCTGAATTCCAGTATTGTAAAAATGTGGCTTGCCTGGATGGTTTATTAACACAAGGTGTATAAACGTTAAATACAAACAGTCGTTGCCTATTTATCAATTAAGATCACTCATTATCATGACTTTCTTTTGTAGTCTTGGTCTAGTTTTCATTCTTCGGCAAAACAAACAGGTATTTATCTTTGTTTAAATACGTGGTATTGAGCCTTTTTAGTTTTCGGACCATCATATATATTTTATTTCCAACTTAGTGATGAATGCCTTAGTTGTTGTTATTATTATTATTATTATTATTATTATTATTATTAGACTATTATTATTATTATTATTATTATTATTATTATTATTATTATTATTAGCACCGCGTCTTACTAACCGTTCGGGTTGTACGCACTTACGTAGTTTAACGTGGAATCCAAACCACGGTGGAGGCCTGGCACTCCCCACATTCACAAGATGTCTTGTCAGAGGTGAAGGAAGGGTTTGGTGATCAGATAAATCTGTGCGGGGACCGAGTATTGAACCCCGGACTCCAGCACAGAAGTCTGACACCTTACCCCTAGACCACCAGGTCTCCTGCACTGCCTTAGTTCACATGTGGTAAGGGCAATGTTTACCCTTACACACAAGTCATACTTATTACTGCCTCTCTTGACAAGTGTGATCATGTCTACAATGTATACACAACAAATATTAATAGCATATAATACAATGTAAGTTGTATTTAGTATATTTTATTTAATCATTATTATTATTAAACGGGTACTTTCTATACAAATCGCTTGTATAAGAACATGATATTAAAACTAACTTAAATTCAAGAACATAAACACCATCTAGTCATTTATTTAAAGAATCAGCCCCAGTTTTTATCAATGATAGAGTTTTAGGCTTTAGAAGGGTTTTATTGTAGCAAGAGGAATAGTTGATGGTTTGTGTTTTATTTTCCAACGTTTCTTACTACCCATCCGGGAGAGCAGATTTTAACTACCCCAGAGGGGTGGGATAAGGAAGATAGAGGGAAAACCAGTCCATACGAACTTGACGTTTAGTCCGCGATCCTACTTATGCAGGTCACAAACGTTGTTGACTTAACAAAGATGTTCAACACTAATTTTTTTAGCACCGCGTCTTGCTTCTCGTTCGGGTTATATATCTATACACTAATTACGCTAATGGTTTTAGGGATTAGGTAGGTGATATTAATGGGAATTGTGCCCACGTTTGTGTGTAGGGAGAGTGGAAAACCACCCTCACTACACCAGACCGAGATTCTAGCCTCAATCTCCCCGTCATTAACTGTCTAGTCTACTGCAAGAGTAGCGCGTTAGACCATCCAGCCACCGAAGTGGGTTCGACTCAAATTAAACGTAGTACTAGTTAACTAAAAATTAAAAGTTTCAACAGAACGGTTATATAATATTATTATTATTATTAGCACCGCGTCTTACTACCCATTCGGGTTATACGCACTTACGCTAATGTGTAATGGTAGGGTGATGGTGAGATGAAATGAAGGACCTACAGTTTAACGTGGAATCCGAACCACGGTGGAGGCCTGGCATTCCCCGGTTATATAATAGCTTATGACATGCTATTGGGATGAGAGCGTTATCAAGTGGAGCTACACCTGAATTTGGAAGTACAGGAAAGTACAGAAGCTATAAATAATATTTGAATGACAGCCCCTAATGGACCTGTCCAAGAATCGAAACCAAACCTTTCCATCATCATCATCATCATCATCATTTCAGTCTGTTGTGAGCCTAATATCTTAGGCCACGTGGCCATCATAGTGCGTATGGCTTAAACATATACTAAAAAAAAAGAAAACATGTTTTAGACCTTAGAAAGTTATCCATTATTATTAGCACCGTGTCTTACTACCCGTTCGGGCTATAATCAAAAGTTATCCACTTTTAATAAAAATGACAAAGAATCTTTGAAACATCTTGGTTTAAATATTCAATGAGCTGTATCTTTGGGAGCGCTGATGTCAGACTAATTTAGAATGGCTTTCTGTTGACGTGGAGGTGTGAATTTTAACGATAGCTAAGTGTACTGAGAGTGTTTTTCTATCAATAGTTTATATCTACCCAAATACGTATACGTTTCTTATAGGTCCTACCTTCCTAGGGGGATTAAGTGTGGATCGATCGAAGGGGTAGTGCGACGTTGTATAGTAATAATAATATTATTAATAATAAATCGATGGATTTGTACAAATGAACTTTTCGGAGATTGCTTTGGTGGCCGCGAGCAACCATATAAAGTGAGAGTATAGAAACAAAGAAATATAATGGAGAGTGGAAAGCCAGTGGTTCAGTGATCGTCTCTCCCCAGTATTAGGGGGTGAGAAGCGAGGAGGTGGTTGTAATTGGTGAGCTATTGATCCCGCAGAGGTGTGAGAGGACCGGAAACGCTGCAAATCTCCGGACCCCGACTAATCTCTGCCTAGTTTTTGTTCCAAGTCTTGGCGGGTAATTAACTAGCTCATAGATATAACCACTCTCACCGCTGCATTGTCGCCGGTAATTATCACTTGACTTCATTTCCTCTCGACTTTGTTCGAGACGGCTCGGATTACTCTTGATGAGTAGATTATCGGTGGCCTCGAGGTCTCTCTTTCGGAGCCCGTGTTCTGACAGGCCAATACGAGATGCAGACATTCAAACATCCCGAGTTATTTAGGCAGTAGTTCCTTGTTTTAAAATATAGTTCGCTCTAAAATTGAGGTGAAAGGTTTCGAATTGTATCCGTAGGACACAACAGATTCTTACATTTTCAGTTTTAAAGCCAATAATAAAAATGAAATAAGCTAGTTTGTAACAACACATTTCACTGAAAAAGTCTAATCTGAGACCAAAATTAACTGTTAGAAACAAAAATCTATTTTTCTTTAAAAAAAAACTACCACACTCCTTGAACACACCCATTACATTGCATTTCTACCAGATGGTGCAGGCATCACTAACCAGCAGATATTTTGAGTGCGTGCCCAGGTAAAGCTGGAATATAAATCCCATCAATTCAACCCTTAGATTGTTGACTCATGAAGAATATTTTTTAATGTAATTAAATGTAATACGTTCCATAGAAATATAAACCGATATCTATATCTTAAGATAATGTTCCAATAATTGTATATTTTAAAGTCATTTCGAGTGTAAATTACATGTATGTGTCTAATGTTTTCCATTTAATTTCTTATTTCTTAGCAGACACACTATTAAAATATTGTTTAGTAGCTATTTTTTTAATTAATTTTATGAATACATTAAACTTGTATCTAAAATATCGTACACACATTTTAAACCGGTACAGCAATATAGTAATACTTGATTTGGGTTACTCATTTGATTAATTTAAATTCCCATTAGCTAATAATAAGTGATTAATTTAATTTGTTCCAATTCATTTTTAGCCCACGCCAGGATTCAATTATGGTACGGTTGGATAAGTTCGCACAGGCTTTACCAACAACTAAATGATTTAACTAGATCATTTTATTAATAGCCATATAGATAAATTGACATTATTAGTTTTGATTACATACATCCCAAAGAGGAGTCAAAACATGGTAAATAAATACTTTGTAATATTCATATTTGAAACATAATAATACTAATTGCATTTACTAATTTATTTAAAGTCCACACACCATCAGAATAAAATAATTAAAAACTAGGTTTTTTCCACAAAATTGCCCTTTTTTTTTGGACTATAATTTACTATTAACTATTAGCTACTATATTAGGTATAAGTTAGATAGCATTTAAATTAAATGTACCCATATTTTCATAGAGGAAGAGTAGAAAATCAACTAGGAAACACTCTCATGACATATAATTGAGAGTTAAACCACTTTTTCTCCATTACTGAATGTCTATTAGATTACAAGTGTGAAGTTTAATACCTTGCAATACCTTCTACAGGTATTTTAATCAACTTTTGTTTTTGACAAACAAACTCTATTTATGTTAAATGTTTCTTATTTGGTGTTTGTCTGTAACCTATAATTTTAATTAATTGATTTAGATTACGATGGTGTATTTATTAAAGTAGAAAACACATTAACCAGCCCCATGTAATGGTGGTCAGTGCACCTGATTACAGGGCTAGGAGTGTTGGGTTCGATTCCCAGGTGGTACACTGGGTATTTTTTCCTCCAAGGGGATTTACCCCAACGGTCACCAGGGTTTGGTTAATTAGGTTAAGGGGAATGCCAGGCCTCCACCGTGGTTCGGATTCCACGTTAAACTGTAGGTCCTTCATTTTCATCTCACAATCACACTACCATTACACATTAGCGTAAGTGCGTATAACCCGAACGGGTAGTAAGACGCGGTGCTAATAATAATAATACTTAGGTTAAAGTAAAGTTTAAGAGTTTTGACTTGTTCCACACCCTCATAGTCACTCATCCTCATACTCATTATCATCATCACCTCATCTCAGTGGGACACAGAACGGATGTAGATTAGTACATTCGGGCGTCCCCTGGTCCCCGGTACATTAGTACTGGCTAAACTTTCCACTACTGGGCCACGAATGAAGTATCCCAGACACGCTTATGTACTTATATATAACATACCTTTAAAGTAAAAGTGATATGACTAATTACAAACCTACTTAATTTATCTTTGTGTACGATATCATTTAATGATATGTTTTGTCTGTAATTTGTGCTAAGTGCTAAAGTTCATATGAATGATTGGTAATATGAATAATTATTATGGAACATCCATCAAGTTGTAATCTTTGAAATGAGACTCGACTACAACAGAGAACTCATCCAAGACGTAAACTCAACGATTGCCTCACTCCGTCCTATTCAACAAGACATTCAATCTTTGATTCCACCGACAGCGGGAAGAGTAATCCGTTTCTAATCGATATTTTGTAATCTGCTTCCTATCAAATAGAAGTTACATCTTTCCCTCTAGCCATTTTACTCGTTTCAAAGGAAAGTCGATATTTGGTTTTGTATTGCTTTCTATTTAATGTACACCATGAAGTTGATTTACCAATACAGAAGGGAGGAGAAACTGTTAGGTCCCGATTGCTACAGTCGACCAAAAGTTCAACATTCTATTTTATCTTATTTATCTTTTTGTTCTGTGTTTTTGATAATGAGGAGTAATACTTCATTTATTTCCACAGTTTTCCCAACTATTTATTGGAATTTTTCATCGTGGATCCCTAACAATTCGGGCTATCCGCGAGTTTATTAAAACATAGGTTGAGGATAAAGGAAATATACCGCACTTGTGTGTAAGGAGAGTGGAAAACAGTCAGTTTTCAGTGTACTTGACTGGGTCTGAAACATAGATACAGGCCTACATACATTTTGCAATGGGGACTTGCGACCTATTAGGTAAGTGAATGGTAGGCCTATTGTTTGGGGTTGACGGCACCTTACGTCTGTCATATAAGCATATATCTATGTATTTATACTTATATATATATATATTATATATAATACATTCAAATATACAATACATTCATTTATATATATAATGCATACGCACATACCTTCATACATTCACACATACATACAAAAGAATATATATAACATATATAGCATATATAATACATACCATACTTAGGCTACATAACATATACATAACATATACACGCTATATAACATGCATACCCTACATAACATACATAACATACATAAAACTATCACATAGTGTCGAGGGGAGCTAGTGAAGGAGAGAAGGTAGGAGGGGAAGGGTAAACGTTATTTACTAAATCTAAAACCAACCCTTTAAGTTATTTTGATCAATATTATTGTAGAATAATGAAAGTAGAATCCAAACGAATAGGGGCAATTAGAGATGAATCTTTTTTGGTGATCATTCTAGATAATTTAATCCCAGTATAAAGAGATACTTTTTAAAGACATTGATTATAATGTTGAAGCATTAAAATACATTATATGGCCATCAGCTGAGCTGTTGTTAGTGACACATTCAACCACCAAGCGCTCTAGTCAAGATGTGAGTCTGAGAAGAGAGCTGATTTCGACGTTATTGCTAGATTGGAACTCAGTTAAAAAGGTAGAATTTTTTTACGAAAAAAAATTTAGGGTGTATTCTAAAATGAATAATATTTGCCCTACACCGCCACTCAAACCCTGAAATCTCCGGCAAACTAGATGAACGCTTCAAGTCTACTAATGTGGTTATCAAATAAATAAGAAAGCACACTGAAAATTATTGTTTAAATTAAATCTTTAAAAATGTTTCTCGCCATGAATACGAGTTTGGTGAGGTATACAGTGAGCGTTCCACGGGACGGAAAGAGAATAAGCAACAGAATAGGATAAGAGAGAAAGAAGGTGGAAGAGGGATGATTTGGTTGGTCTTTAAATTGAAATAAACGAGTTGCTGAGAGTTTCGTATGTCTCGGGTCATATGTTAGCTGATTTTACACACATGTGCTATTTAGATGTGTGTGTGTGTGTTATAATGCACTGATAGAAAGGCATGGAGGGAATTGTTATTCAACGTGTAATTTAATTCAAGGAATATGGGTTCAGCTTTAATGATGAGATTAAAATAAATCTAATTTAATAAAAAGAATATTTAACCCAACATGAATCTGTTCAATATATTGATTTTTGTAACCTTCACTAAACTTGACCCGAGAGGTCGCAAACTACTTTACTTGTCTCTATAATGCTTACATTTCAGGGTCATACTGTTAATATAAATGTCAAGATAAAGATATAGGTAGGGATAAAGACAGATGTAAAGATAAATACTAAGGTAAGGATAGAGAAAAAATAAAGGTAAAGATAAAAATAAAGATAAGGGTATAGATAAAGATAAAGATAAAGATAAAAATAAAGATAAGGGTATAGATAAAGATAAAGATAAAAATAAACATAAATATAAGGGTAAAGATAAAGATAAAAGTATAAAGATAGAAGGAAAGTTTAAAGGTAAATATAAGGATAAAGGAAAATATCAAGGTAAAGTTAAAGACAAGAATAAAGGTAAGGATCATGGTAAATATACAGTTAAAGATAAAGATAAAAATAAAGTTAAAGCTAAGGATACATATAAAGGTACAGATACATATAATATTAAAGATAAAGATAAAGGTTGAGATAAAGGTTAAGATAAATGCTAAAATAAAGGATAGAATAAAGGTAATTAAAAAGTTACAGATAGAGAAAATGATAAAGATACATATAAAGATAAATGTAAATATAAATATATTGGTAAAGTTAAAATTAAAAATAAATCTAAAGGTCAAGATAAACATAAAGTAATATAAATGTTATACTTTAGCTTTACCAGTGAACAAAGTACACGTATTAATCAGTATTGTAAATATACATATCTCTATTTCACTTGTGCTGGCTACAGATCCACAGGTACAGGGTTCGATCCATGGTGTTTCCAGAATTTTTCTGTGAAGCAGTGGGTCTGTATCGGGGACAACTCAGTCACGTGAGCACAAGGAGCTATTGGAATAAAAAAAGTAACGCTTTCAGTCTAGAGAATTGAAATAAACTGTTGGAGGGTTGGTTGTGCTGACCACATGACACTCTCTATCTGCAGATGTTAGCACTATCTTCATCAACAAATGGTGGATGCCCAGGCTCAGACTGGCCCTTCAGCCCATCGACCCTCGGGCCAGTGCGCCTTCAAGTTTCTCGAATTTGTGCCCTCAGCCCGGAACCCCCCTCCCTCTTGTCAAAACCAATTGCAATGATTAAAATAAGGAATTTAAATTTTAAATAATATTCGAATAATAAAGACAAGGTGGAACCGTGAAGGCGAAATCAAATTTAAGTGAGTACAGATTTAGGGGGAGGGGGATGTTCAGCAACAAGGGTTGATTGGTGCCCAGCGACAGCGGTAGAGAAGGCACAATTCCTCTTCAATGATCTGTTCGGCCATGTCACGTGGCTGGAATCTGAGGGAGGGGGAATCAGCTGTCTAGTTGTGTTCGCCGCTTGAATGATATAGTTTGGTGTTCATTTTATAAGTGTGGGATTTTTGGCTCCTGCGTAATTTTTCGTTACTGTGGTAAGAATTAAGAAAATTTAAGTTACCAGACAACAAAAACTATTGTTTATTTACGAGGTTTTGTTGATAAAGAGAACCATACGTAGGCCTTCAAGTTCGTATCCACAAAACCTTACTGAGATCGTAATCCATTCCCCTCCCTAAAGTAAGTTTTGATCAAAACTTTCTCTCTCTCTCTCTCTCACACACACACATATCAATTTCTATAATGAACTTATTTTGACTAAAATAACATCAAACGTATTATTGTATCTTTAGTGGGATTTATAACATCGTCTTTCTCTTATTGTAATTGGGATATGTAAAGTTAAATTCATCTAATAAGTTAGAAAATTAAATTTTTGGAAGTTTGGCGTGAAAATGAAAATCTATTTTGAAATGTGAGGGTGTGTTGCTTTGAAGGGACTTGTATTCGGCGCTGATACAAATCAGGTTTATTTGAGGTGATTGGGGGTGTGGTATCTACCCTTCCTTTTCTCAGAGACAAAGCTACTTTGCTTAGTATGGATGTTGTTGAGACAGGATGTATCTAAATAGTCCGAGGATCCTTGCCAAGGATATAGTATAATATCTTTTACTATTTGTTCCTTAAATGGTAGAGGTTTTGTTAAATAAAATTCACTTATCCTGTGAGTGTTTTCTTATACTGTATTTATTGAAAATAATCTATAAAATTCGGAATATTCAACAAGGCCTTAAGTCACTTAAGGAAAAGAAAAATAATTATACTTTGGAAGTCCTTGCGATAGCAAATAATATTTATTATTAATAAATATTATTGAGTTCTACCAGCACTCCCATAGTTATTTTACAGTAAAAAGGTAAACTTTTTTTGATTTCTTAATAATATTTTACGCCCACTGATAGTCTGAGGTCTGCGCCCTTTTGGAGGGCCCAGTACAACCGTGTGGATGTCTTGTCCGTATGGTTGAATTTTGGACTGACATTTTGGAGATTTTTGTATTCTACATTGCATAACCAAGGAATATTAACAAAGCACCAAATGTAGCCTAATATAGAATAAGAATAGAACATTAATGTTATTTATCAAACTAGTTATTTTAAAATGTTTTGAGCCATAGACCGAACAGATAGTAAGATGCGGAGCTAAGTATTACTATAGTTATAGTTAAAAATGTTACTAACTTTTAATTTGATATTAAGGTGTACACTACAACTATTATTATTATTTTCAATATTCAAATATTATGTAGGAAATAACTAATATGTATATAATATATATTGTTGATTGTTAAAAGTAAGGTTAATATTTATAGCTATAACAAATATATTCTTAGTGTGTACAGTACTTTCAAATAGACAGGACCGGTAACCGGAAAACTACCTTTTCCATATCTTATAAGTGTTAGCATGAGGCTATCCTGTATTGGTTGCCTCTAAATAATACCTCCCTTACCCCTATCTTATTAGTGTTAGCATGAGGCTATCCTGTATTGGTTGCCTCTAAATAATACCTCCCTTGTACTATTATTATTATTATTAGCACCGCGTCTTACTACCCATTCGGGTTATACGCACTTACGCTAATGTGTAATGGTAGGGTGATTG
>CABFVZ010006872.1:0-14708 GCA_902151445.1 Timema monikensis | reverse complement strand
CATTGTAGAAGACAGTCTGAATGAGGTTGTTAGCTATATATAGGTAGGTATTGTGTTCTTTGTCCCACATGTCTCATTGTAGAAGACAATCTGAATGAGAACGTTAGCTCTCTTCCACCTGTAAAGGTAGGATTTCCTCGGCGTGTCTCGTGTATGCGACTGAACTGGTTTCCATAGTGCGACCAGTTATTTCGAGGCGATTGCGACTGACGGCCAGATTGCGTGCCCAGCGTCTCTACATTGCGTCTGCGTCCACACTGCTTCGAGAGCAGACTTTACCTTCTGGGTAGCGTGTTCGAAAATGGGGGAGAGAGTTGACCAGTTCATGTGATACTGGGGTTCCGGAGTCATATAATGGGTTCGACTCCAGCCGATGTTAGTACGTGGTTCACCATTCTTGACAAGACTTCTAATGTGGTCCCAGGATCGATTCTCTCAAGGCTAGTATACATCCACTGCGTCCATCAACATCATCCGCCTCGGGGCTTGGGCAAAGTGACAGGAATTGTTCTGAGACATCCAGGGGACAGACCGGCCACAGACAAGGAAATTATACAAACTAGATATTTTAATAAGATTAAAAAAAAAACTTTGGGAACCAAAATGCGCACATCACTAAAATCCAACAGAACAAATATGGATGTTCATGTAGAACACAGGAAAAAATACAAGTTGTTTACAACAAATACTTAAAAAAATAGATTGTTCAAGGAAACCGCGCTATTCGTGGAAATCCTAGCTCCAAGTCGGTCTAAGCGTACAGTGATGATAATTAAGGTGGTGCTTACAATTTAGGGACATTTAAATATTGGGGGAGGGGGATCGTCTCAGTCTGTTTCACAGTTTATGTTTGATTGGGCTGGTTTTGAAAATGGTTCAAAATTTATCCATAGAAGAGGACGAAAATTTATTTAAAGAGGTGGAAAAGCACCCATCAATTTTTGACATCCACACTATTCCAAAATAAAAAAATAACACGGAACATTAAACAAAATACAATTGAAAGAAATGATCAGTTGGCCTACTACACATAAAATTACCCACGACTAGCGGCCAAGATACGCATCTAAGGAAACACGTCTCTAACTCATCACCCCACTCTGCGACTCACCACGCCACATCAGTAACTCACCACACCACGTCTGCGACTCACCACGCCCCGTCTGTAACTCACCATACCACATCTGCGACTTAACACTCCACGCCTGTGACTCACCACACCACGTCTGTGACTTAACACTCCACGCCTGTGACTCACCACACCACGTCTGTGACTTACCACACCCCGTCTGTAACTCGCCACCCCACGTCTGTAACTCACTACGCTACGTATGTGACTCACCACGTCCCGTCTGTAACTCACCACACCACGTCTGCGACTCACCGCGCCCAGTCTGTAACTCACCACCCCACGTCTGTAACTACCCACGCCCCATCTGTAACTCGCCACCCCACGTCTGTAACTCACCACCCCACGTCTGTAACTCACCACCACACGTCTTCGACTCACCACGTCCCGTTTGTAACTCACCACACCACGTCTGCGTCTTAACACGCCACGCCTGTGACTCACCACGCCACGTCTGTAACTCGCCACCCCACGTATGTGACTCACCACTCCACGTCTGTGACTCACCACACAACGTCTGTGATTTAACACACCATTCATGTGACTCACCACGTTACGTCTGTGACTCACCACCCCACGTCTGCGACTCACCACACCACGTCTGTGACTTAACACACCATGCATGTGACTCATCACCCCATGCCTGTAACTCATCACCCCACGCCTGTGACTCTCCACACCACGCCTTTAACTCATCACCCCACGCCTGTGACTCATCACCCCACGCCTGTAACTCTCCACACTCACGTCTGTAACTCACCACACCACCTCTGCTACTTAACACACCTTGCATGTGACTCATCACCCCATGCCTGTAACTCATCACCCCACGTCTGTGACTCACCACGCGGGTCTGTGGTCACACCGAGGGAATCTTACCCCAGGAGCACAGCCATAGATGAGGTCACAATTAAAACACTGAGTATTGATTGGGCAACAAATGGAAAGGTAAGCTCAGTGGTGGCAGTCCAAGGTTCAATTCTCGTGTCCGAGGACTATATTCAACATTCTTTGTAAAATATTTGTATAAATTACAGTTTTCGTAACAAATGTAAGTTTAAATATTAATTCCTCTAACTCTAAGGGCAGCCGCACACGATACAGTCTGCCAGGTGTCTGAACTTATAAATAGCAGCCACACACGACACACAGTCTGTCAGATGTCTGAGCCGACAAATAGCAGCCGAACACGACACACAGTCTGTCAGATGTCTGAGCCGACAAATAGCAGCCGCACACGACACACAGTCTGCCAGGTGTCTGAACTTATAAATAGCAGCCACACACGACACACAGTCTGCCAGGTGTATGAGCCGACAAATAGCAGCCGCACACGACACACAGTCTGCCAGGTGTCTGAACTTATAAATAGCAGCCGCACACGACACACAGTCTGCCAGGTGTCTGAGCCGACAAATAGCAGCCGCACATGACACACAGTCTGTCAGATGTCTGAGCCGACAAATAGCAGCCGCACACGACACACAGGCAACCGTTCATCGTCAGTTGGTCTTTGGCTGTAGTTTTTTATACGTGCCATGGAAGAGTGAGTGTTGGTGCATTTCTAAAGATTGAGATGTTCAGCGATATTTATACTAAATCACATAAAGACCATTGATCGGAAGTATTGTGTTCACTCTATAAACAGTTAGCGTTTATTAAAAGGGTGGTTTAATATGTTTTGAGGATATACTTCCCAGAAAGAAGACGCATGCACGTATATTGTACCTAGGCCACAGACCAGGAAATACCTTGTCTGTGGCTTAGGCTATTGATCTCTATAATAAAACTGGATGGACATCTTTAACTCAGGTTTTCGAGTTTTCGTCTGCTTACCAGTGTGTAAGAGAGAAGGAAACTTTCGGCTATCTCTTTCTTTCTTACTAACTTACACCCGTACAAGGCAATGTGGCACTTTGACATCGTTCAATAAGTTGATTGAATATGTGAGATACATCAATGTGTGATTAGTTAGATTGATTAAATGTGTTAGTAAAAGCTTTGAAGACCATAACAATGTTCGAAACTGGTGAGTTTTTTTCTTTAATTAAGTTGATGCAAGCTAATATATAGGCCCTACTATAATTTTTGAAGGAAGCTCATTTTGGAGGCTTTATCTCGTATAATAATCCCACCCTATCGTAGTATTTAGGTAGGATAAAATACCGTCCAGAAGGAAATTTATACTTCCGTTCTAAATGACCGTTTATCCTACCGAAATACTAAGATATGATAGTATTCTGGTAGGAAATAAAGCCTTAAAGATTGGGATTCCTCATAAAATAAGGATCCAGCCGATACCGTACTTCCTACAAGCCTATAACCTAAATGATCGTTTGAACGTAGGACTGCTACACGAAGTATGTCGTTCAAACAAATGTAATACAGTTTCTAGCTAATCTGTTTCATTATAGTTATCGAACTTTCAACAAAATATGTTACTAAAAGCAATATACAAGATATGAGCCAACATTCAAAAAAATTGTAGTATAATAATACTTTCTAAAAGCTTATAACCCAAGTGATCGTTTGATTTTATGATAACTTCACAATGTTCGTCATTCAAACAAATGTAATCAAGTTTTAAGATATCTTATTCATTATATTTATCCAACTTTCAATACACTATGGTTTCTGAAACCAATATACAAGCTAAGAGCCAACTTTATATATAAGTGTAGTCTTGGCAGAATGTAAACAACATGGATGATAGCTACATATTTAAATATATAAAAGATTTTAATTGTATTTGTAAAGTATTGGCTGTAAGACCGAATTGTCTATCCTTGAATGTAAATGTTTCTTCAGGCAAGTCTGGTATAATACTTCACTATTTCAAACAATAACACTTTAATAATCCGAGACATGTTTAGCATAAGAACATTTAAGGAAACCGTTATATCTGTGCCCCCACAACTAAGCAAACAATAACTTGAGCATCACACTTTGGTCCTTGGCAATGCGTATGTTAGGCCCGGTGCCCACGAGCGACGTGTGTCTATTTAGACGCAACTCTTGGCCTCACTCGGTTTGAAGACATGGCCGTCATAAGTACACTCCGCGAGCGGAAAAAATAGGTAAACTTATCTTTGCTGTACACAACTCTAATACCCTGACATGAACTTATAAGTCATCTTTATGATATCTGTAACAATAATGTATAGGCGTTTTGCCTAACATTCGGTCTCAACTCATTATTTTATAATTGAACAGTGGTTGTGAGATGTTTCAAGTATTTTATAAATGTTTATTGTGAAAATAAATAATTTTAATTGACTTTTACTATAATTTCCGGATAATACAGATAATCCAGATGGCATATGGTCCTAGTTAGTCCTTATAAACGAAGTTCCACTGTATATAGAAAATATGTTTTCTCAATTCATAAAAATTATTAGAAAAGAAAATTGAGATAAAACTCGCCAAGTTGCTTTAGCATCATGGCTTCCATTTCATCAGTATTTGGATATAGCATCTTGCATATCTCCATCCATGCTGCTTGTTTTTTATTTCTGTCTGGGTATTCTTATAGGGACGACTTCCCGCACCTCAATGATAAAAAAGTTCTGTGTCTATTTCGTCTTCCATTCTGACTGGACACTGATCACCATCACAATGACGCGTGCAGTTCGTGTTCACTGCTCTATGTCTTCACAGGGACTGACAGAACGCTGAACGGTAGCGTCACCGCTGCGTTTTGCAGAAACCCACGTCACTAGTTTTGACGCAACGATGACGCCAACTTGACGCCAGACCTCACGTCCCGTGTGAACTCCATCAATCGAATCAAAGTAATTCTGAGACGCAGCGTCACATGACGTGACTGCAAGGATGACGCACGTCGCTCGGGGGCACCGGGCCTAATGTCCATCCAGTATAATATAGAGACACCGGCCTGAGAGCTCTTCGAACCAACAGGTTACACGTGGTGTGCGGCTGCGCGCGCGCCTCGTACACTACTACAAATATGTGTCAGATCTAGCTATAGTCGGTGTGCGCAGCCATGCTCTGATAAGGGATTCACATCTCCCCGCCGACAATCAACCGACTATAGGTCTGTGCGGTCGGTTCAAAAATAGAACATTAACATATTTTTAGTTAGTGGTGTGCGGAGCCCCATTTGAATGTATAGTGAACATTTCAACCAATCCAATTGTCTAACGTGTTCACACCGGTGGATGCGTGGTTCAAGGAGCTGAACATATAGTGGTAGTTCCCGCGTCCCTCGGTGTGGAGCATATCATAGCTTAGCTCTGAGAGTAGTAATATTGAGATGACGTGCCGTATTACTTGGTACAATCATGTGCTCAGTAAACAATACCTTCAGAGACTACTTTATAAAACTCTAACTCATTTCCTTATATTTTAATATCTATTCAGCTGAACTTCCTCACCAGTGTGAGTCTACAACTTAGACTAGAAGATTAAAATTGAATTACGTACTTATTGTGGCACATTATATAAAATGTATACATATTAGATAGGGCTTGAGTTCATTGATTTTAATTATTAGCTTTGTAATCTGAAATGTTTAGCAAAAATTTGGAAGTTACCTCTCCATGCCGTAATTTGATTTGAGATTGGTCAGCACATGTTCCCCTGCATTGTGTGACTCTCAGTACAATCACTTGGTCAGTACATGTCCCCCTGCGTTGTTTGACTCTCACTACAATCACTTGGTCAGTACATGTTCCCCTGCATTGTGTGACTCTCAGTACAATCACTTGGTCAGCACATGTTCCCCTGCATTGTGTGACTCTCACTACAATCAGTTCGTCAGCACATGCTCCCCTGCGTTTTGTGACTCTCACTACAATCAGTTCGTCAGCACATGCTCCCCTGCGTTTTGTGACTCTCACTACAATCAGTTCGTCAGCACATGCTCCCCTGCGTTTTGTGACTCTCACTACAATCAGTTCGTCAGCACATGCTCCCCTGCGTTTTGTGACTCTCACTACAATCAGTTCGTCAGCACATGCTCCCCTGCGTTTTGTGACTCTCACTACAATCAGTTCGTCAGCACATGCTCCCCTGCGTTTTGTGACTCTCACTACAATCAGTTCGTCAGCACATGCTCCCCTGCGTTTTGTGACTCTCACTACAATCAGTTCGTCAGCACATGCTCCCCTGCGTTTTGTGACTCTCACTACAATCAGTTCGTCAGCACATGCTCCCCTGCGTTTTGTGACTCTCACTACAATCAGTTCGTCAGCACATGCTCCCCTGCGTTTTGTGACTCTCACTACAATCAGTTCGTCAGCACATGCTCCCCTGCGTTTTGTGACTCTCACTACAATCAGTTCGTCAGCACATGCTCCCCTGCGTTTTGTGACTCTCAGTACAATCACTTGGTCAGCACATGCTCCCCTGCGTTTTGTGACTCTCACTACAATCAGTTCGTCAGCACATGCTCCCCTGCGTTTTGTGACTCTCAGTACAATCACTTGGTCAGTAGATGTTCCCCTGCGTTTTGTGACTCTCAGTACAATCAGTTTGTCAGCACATGTCCCCCTGCATTTTGTGACTCTCAGTACAATCAGTTTGTCAGCACATGTCCCCCTGCATTTTGTGACTCTCAGTACAATCAGTTCGTCAGTACTGGATCAAGGTAAGTGTTAATGCGTGCCAGATGTAGTGTCATCTACTGCACGGGGATTAGAAAGTACACACTCTTGGAGCTGTGTGATGGTAGGGATTACCTCGATAAAAAATCTGCTATATTAATATTGTGATTAGTACTGTCATTGTTCTAGTAGCCATAGTGGATGTGAAATGAACACTTTCTAAAACCCATTGTCACATGGGAAACGAGTTGATGCATGCATGAGTGTCTTACTCTGCAGTGGTACCACCAGCTCCAGGATAAACAAACATGGCGTGTTTACTAACAACATTTCCCCTGGAATTAATCACGTGACGAGTTATTTAGTATTTAATATTCTATTTCTCCCTTTAGAAAGTTGCAGATATACATTTTACTATTTTACAGTTGAATTGAATTTTAGGCTTACATTTTTATACTTCCTCGTCTTATTACTCATCTGGGATGTATTCTTGTTATAGGTACTCGCAATGAGGTTCGAAATCTTATAATTATATCATGACCGAATTTAAATAACAATGTTACGTGAATTGGTAACAAGATTATTGTATGTGAAATGGGGGAGTAACTAAATAGTAAAGACAGAAGTGTATTAATATAATTAATTTACCTGAAAAATTGTCGCCTTGTTGTTTGTGGCGAAATAGACACGACAAACGAAATAGCATTTGTCTGTGACGCCAATTCTTTAACACATTAAAATTCATCTTTAAAATATTCACTCAAACAAAATTTTTTACATGTTTAAAGATTCAAGATTAGAAAGAAAATGTTGTATTCGGATGGGAGCGCTCTATCTATTAATACATTTTGAGTATAAATTGCAGATTACGAGGACGAACAAAGAAAATAAATAAATGGGCACGGCCCTCAATTTGACAGAACCAAAGATAACACTACACACGTAGGTCTAGTAAAATATAATTTGTAATTTTTGCTCTTACTTAATAAGGTATATAGTTACCGGTGCCCGCCTGCCCGTAAGCTTATTTTATATTCCTAATACCGCACGTGTTGGGTGCCCCGGAAATAGTTTGCAATCCTATTTGTATGCCGTCAAGTGTTTACAGAATAAAAATATTTTATTTTGAAACTAATAGTTTGTATGGTTCTTTTTTTATGTTATAAAAGTCATTGTATTTTTATGTAAGTTAACTTATAATAAGATACAAGTGTGAATAGGGCACGTATTAATGTATTAATTCATATACTATAATATCTTTTGTTGTCACAACCAAGAAACAAAAATCAAAGCTTAATAGTTTCATTTATATTTATTGTTTTGTCAGTCAACCTCTGTGGTTTCTGGGTAAAGGGCTGACTTCAAGACCCGATAGTCGTGGGTTCAAGCCCGGGTCGAAAGATTTATCTTGAACGATTAGAAATCCGTAGCACAACTTCCTTCGGAGGGGAAGTAAGCGATCGGTCCCATGTCAATTGTGGAATGTAAAAGAACCCTGGAAGGTATGTGAAAATACCTTTCCCGGCAAAATTGTTAGGCCCTTTCGCTCTCGCTTATAGAAAATCTCCCGTGCTGATATAATCAGTCAAGCGTATAACCCGTACGGGTAGTAAGACGCGGTGCTAAATATTATTATTATTATTATTATTATTATTATTATTATTATTATTATATAATCAGTCAGTTCAGAAAGTGCATGTTAAATAAATGTAATACTGTTATTTCAACCAGTCATGAGAAACACTCCAAATTGCTTCTTGTGTGACACCATATTCAAACTTTGCTGGGCTATATCTTGGTATTCCATGCCTCCTAAAACTCTAGATTTTCCTAACTGTGCCCCCCAACCTTCACAAATAAGCTCCACAGTCTTTGCAAATAAATGAATTAAGGTGGGACAGAAGGGGAGAGAAAAGCCAGTGTTCTTACAGTTTTTTTTTGCAACACTTTATTTGGCCAAAATAAATAAAATATTGCTCCGGTACAAACATAGAATTTAATTTTCTTCATGTGGTGACTTTAAAATGTCTTGAATATTTGTCAAGATTGTCCTGGGATTTTAATGACAACTTTTTCCGTTCATTTAAAAAGTTTATCATTTAATTCCGCTACGCTCATGTATTCAACAAATGTTGATATCAACTTGTGAAGAAAATTAAACTCTTTGTTTGTACTGAAGCAATACTTTATTTTATTTTAGCCACAACACTGGTCTTATCTCGCGTCCCCTACTATATACCACCTTAAGCTAACATAATAATAATCAAATCCAAGAGATCACTCAATTCCAGTTTTAGTTGTTTTTGTTCTTGACTTTTTATGTATGTTGAGTCCAATATTAAAACCACAAATGACTACATTTTACGTCATTTATTTAAATACGAAGGAGAAACATTTTGTTGGAATGCTATGATCTGATTATTCTCAACAAGAAGATGTGGTGATATTTTATGTGTTAAGGAATTGTTTCTACTTATTAGTTGAACTTCAAATTATGAAACTAATAGATGTATTATTATTATTATTATTATTATTATTATTATTATTAGCACCGCGTCTTACTACCCGTTCGGGTTATACGCACTTACGCTAATGTGTAATGGTAGGGTGATTGTGAGATGAAATGGAGGACCTACAGTTTAACGTGGGATCCGAACCACGGTGGCGGCCTGGCATTCCCCACATTCACAAGATGTCTTGTCAGAGGGGAAGGAAGGGTTTGGAAATCATGTGCCGGGACCGAGGATTGAACCCCGGCCGCCAACACAGAAGTCTGACACCTTACCCCTAGATCATCAGGTCACCTAATAGATGTAAATAATTCCAATACAGGTAGGTGACGCATTATTTGCACTGATCACTCTATGACTTGTATGTGTCTTCCGAAAGGAAGTGACGTCAGTCCTCAGAAAGAGAAAGTGTGTTAGTTGCCGTGCTGATACAGAGCTTCTTCTCATGAAAATGGCGTGACAGTAATCCAGTGGCTTGAGTTCACTTTGTTTTTATCTTTAGGAGCTTGGACTATCTTAAACCATCTTAACCCCCCGCCCCCAATATTTCTCAAGTAAATTCAAAACCCATGTACAGAAGATACATCTGTTACCATCAGTCTGGTAATTTCAAGTTATAAAGACATAAATTTATAATTAATTTAATAGAAAACTGAAATGCCCTAATTTTGAAGTTTATTTTTCTCACACGAGGGAAAAACTCTTTCACAAAAACATAATAACTATCATTAGACCTAATTGTAATTGCCTTAAATATAAACAATAGCAGAATAGTAGTGACAAAGACCCCTTTTCAACAGATAAGACCAAATTGAAAACAATTTACAGTTGAATTGTAAGTTTAATTTTAACACAAGGCGGATTTTCAGTTCAAATTTTATGTTTGCCGTATTTTTAGCAACCGTATATAATTAAAAAGCCGGACATCAATAAAATTAATACGCTTTCTTGGTTCGGTTTGAATAAAATATTTTATTATTTTAAAACCTACGTTAAACATTGTGATAATATAAATGAGTGTGCATGGTTTGTAAGAAAAGTACAAAGTATTTAATCAACCCTAGCTTAAAGGTCCATTAAGTTATATTCCATAGTCTGGGGAAGACCAGTTTAAATAGCTTCTAGAGGCATATAACTTTGATATTAAAAAAAAAAAATAAGGTGAGAAGCCCTCTAAACCATGTTTTTTGGGCATCCACATTTCTGGAGTAGGGCCGCTAGATAATTTCTAGAGAATCTAATTTATGAAAACAATTGGTCTAGCGCTATTTAAAATAGCTTTTATAGATATAAAATTTCTAAGGATTTGATGGAGGAGGACTACTCCAAATACAAGTAGCCTTTAGGATTATCCAAATTTTAAAAAATCAGTATAATTTTCAATCAATGTGATTTCTTGATTCCTTGTGTCAAGAATTTAATAGAAGGCAATTAAAATTATGAGATTATGTATGTATAGATTTGATTATAAAATAATGGAAAAGTAAATATTCTTTGGTCTGGAAATCCTTGGGAAGTGAAAGAATTTTAAAGTGTAAGCCTTATCAGCGTTGTTTGAAAGTGTGTGAAATAAATAAATTTTATTAGAAATCAGCTACCCTTGATAATATATTTCAAAATGGAAGGACACCAGAATGTAGGGCCAATGTCTAATCATTAGGTTTAAAGTTGCATCATAGTATGTAAGGTATCTGTTGAGAGGCTCAGAATATATTCAAAATGTGATAACAAAAATATTGTAATGGATTGTTTTGCGTCTCATTAATAACTGACTAGCAATGTGAACTCTCATGAAAGGGTGTTATGCTTAAAACTTTTAAACGAACAATCTCTCTATATTTGAGAGATTTTTCCTCGATTAAATATTGTAGAAAGACATTTTGATATGTTTTCCTCTCGGATTTTTTACGCCCTACACTTACAAGTTACAGTATCCTTATTGTAAGTTGTGGATAACCCTGACATTCAGTAAGACCTGTAGCATATACACAAATGTAATAAATATATTTTGGTTGTGTGCACTAAACTCTAACCACGATTTAAAAGAAACTCAAAATATCTTCTTGAGGCATCAATTAAAAAAAAAAAAATCCAGAGGAAGATTACTTTAAATAGCATTTAGAGGCAATTATTTTTCAAAGGATTTCCAGGTGAGGAACACTTTAAATAGCTTTTAGAAAATTAAAAATAAAAAAAAAATAAAAAATCATCTGAGCTAGAGCCACTCCAAATAACTTCTAGAAAAGTAAAATTTTCAAATTTTTTCCAAGTGTGGACCACTCTAGATTTTAAGGGCTTTCAAGATTCGGAAAATTTCTGAAAAGGGCTTCCGATTATCTTTTTGGCGTGGGTCCAATACGCTAAAACATTTTTATTTTTCTGATCACAATAAACATAAAGAAAAGTACTACCTGTGAAAAATAAACCTCCTTTACAGAAGCTTCAAAAGTCATCCAGGGTCTAAAATGTTACCTGGTCTGGACCTCCATTCCCCCCCTCCGCCTCTGAAGTAATTATGTCGATATTAGTCGTGAACAACTTTATGGATACGATATATTACAAACATGAGCTGGAACTTAATAATATACTGATACAGTACAATATAATTTAAAAAAACAAACTTCTAGTGTTTGAAAGTGATAATTTATTAGTATCAGGTGATGATCATAGATTATTTAAATATTTGTTTAGTGAAATGATGTATTTGTAAGAGGGTTGTTAGGAATGGTAAACAACAAGGTGCAAATAAATTAGATCAAACATTATTTACTACAAAGTACTTTCATTAGATAAAATATTACTGGAAAACTAGGTTGATTAAAGTATGAACAAGTAATCAATTGAACTTTATCAACATGTGCAACCAGATAATTTTACACATGTTAGTTGTAAAGCTCTCAATAGTATTTCTATATTCTTCCAAAGAACGATTTTATAATATTATTAGAAATAATTTAGGACCAAGAAATAAAAAACTATGCTTTATTATAAAGTAACATTATTTTGTAATAGTCAGAAAGCCTTATTACCTAATATAATACTGGTTATAGCTTGTAGAAGAATTATATACAGTATTAAATTTACAGCCAAGATTGAAAAGTATTTCACATTTTTGGTAATTGAAAAACTCTGCCGCGTGTGCTCACATTTCAGTGATTATATATTACATTTATCTACACTGAAAAATAAAAAAAAAATTGTCTAGGATTTTATCTAGGATATATATAGAAAGAATACAAATAATTATTGATATAACTTTATTTAATAGGCCTATGTAAAATAAAGCTTGTAGTGTTACCAAACCACCACGTAGATTGGTCAAGTAGTTCCCAAGATATTAATTTTTAATTAGTAAATCCCGAACAAGTTTTTCCAGAATCAGATATTTTACTTTTCTCCAAACCAGTATTATCCTCTTTGTGGCTCAGACCTGAAGATAAAAACCAGTCTTTGAGACAGTATGAACCATGTTTGATTCAAGATATTTCGCAATTAAATAAGTTGACTCACCTGAAATACGCCTATCACGAGAACAAAGTAAATAATCCTCAAGAATGATAGTTTCATCCATGTGTCGGTTCTCGGAGTTGCCATTGTTCACAGTTTATTATACTAAGAAGTTAATAAGACTAAGTCCATCTATATCCAAAAATTATCAACTTGAAAAACTAAGACACAACACAAATCAACAACAATTTAAAAAAAATACTTCAGTCCACTTTTTTAAAAAAGAATAAGTTTTATATGAACATTTTGTTGCACGGCTAAATGTTTCAAAATCTACGTGAGGTTAATCATAGTTACAAACAACTCAGATGTCACTTTATAGAGAGTTTGTTATCACTCTGGTACATTCATACGTTGGGTTTGATTCCTACACACGCATTTACATCACCGCAAGCGTTTCCAGCTTTTGGAAGACACTTTCAGAACCTTTCACTCGTTTTAAGAATTGTAAGCAAACGAGATTAGCACGCGTTGTACAAAAACATGATCTTGCTGTGATCTCACTTTCACAACTCTGGAACAACTGACTGTCGGTTGTTCGAACTCAGGTGGGCTGTGCTGTGTTACTACTATCCAATCAAAATACATTGACCATTCTCTGGCCTCAGGTGGGCTGTGCTGTGTTACTACTATCCAATCAAAATACATTAACCATTCTCTTGCCTTTGGTGGAATGCTGCTGTGTGGCTACTATCCAATCAAAATACATTAACCAATCTCTTAATTTACTCTGGTTGACTGATGCTGTGTTACTACTATCCAAATTAAAGAACAACTTTAGGCACATTAAACGGTCATGAACACGTCAGAGGGGGACTCTCCTGAGGTTATTATTATTATTACTATCATCATCGTTATTTTCATGCTTTATTTGGATACATTGGTGCAAATTTGTTTGATGAACCTAATTCTATAATCATAGTTCCATTTTATCATATGTTTATAATTTTTATGCTACAAATACTTATTTTGATTACATTAGTACAAATTAGAGTAAAACCAGTAAACCCGTGGGAAACTTCAGCACATTCAATCTTACCCCCCCCCCCTAAAAGTATTTTGTTTTAGTCTTTTGTTGGGTTGTTTAAATTAAATACTCACAATCAGTGAAGTTTATATAGCAAAGAGAGTTTATTAATGTGAACGTTTTACAATTTACAATACCTCTTGGTATACAATATTTGATGTCAGAATGCAATCAACTTGAATTTCATTGCTGTAGGATTTTTATTAGTTGAGAAAAAGTTATGTTGACAACATAAATAGAATGTAGGTTTTTTTTAACTAAAATTTTAAACAAACAATGTGTTTGAACGTAAACTGAGTATGCTATGTCAGAAGTTGGTAAATAATCCTATCCACTGATACCTTATTCATCGCTGTAGGCCTTGTATTAGTTGAGAAAGGGATGTTGACAACAGAAAAAATATATAAAATGAAACAAAACTAATTAATTAAGTAAGTTACATGAAAATATAACTTAGTTTTCAGCTACCTAAGCACTAAGGAGTTGGCATAAGTTTTCCTTTGTTACACACAAAAGTATTTAAAGGCTTTATCTATTAGTTTTTGATCATTTGTACAACAGTTTCTAGAGAGTGTAGAAAAGGGTTCTGCAGACCCACACATGTTGTTGATCAAATACTTTTTTTAAACGAACCGTTTTACTTAAGGCCCTGCCTACCCTCTCTGGCGGTGTGTTGAGCTTTCAGCTATCAAAATAGATGGCGTTGCTAAAGTTATACAGCTGGTGGATTCCAGCCAACAGGTTGGCAGAATTACTGGTTTGTTTAAACCATTGGGAGACTGGCGACCACGACCGGTAGTCAGTAAAGGCAGCAAGCAAACTTTTTCCAAGAACTGAGAGAGATAAGAAGTGTAGTGGCGGACCTTAAAGTGTGTAGGCGACAAAGTTTGACTAAACGTGGGGAGATATAACGTCAAGATACAATCACACTCTCGAGCAGAAAAATTAGCTTATCCATTCCAGTCAGCTAG
>CABFVZ010006871.1:0-10798 GCA_902151445.1 Timema monikensis | reverse complement strand
ATTGAAAAAAAAAAAAAAAAAAAACCGACCCAACTAATGGGTTAAAAAATGAATAAAAAATACTATATTCAAAAAAATGCAAATGAATGCAGTAGTACGTGTCTGATGGTTTGGCCCGCCTACTTACATTACCAACCAAGCTACTAAATTATTGACCAGGGTTGACCGCGAACCAGTGACCTATAAATAACACCTACCCTTTGACCACTGCCATATATTTAGGGTGTACTCATGCACTGTATGAATAAAGTTGTTCTGGATGTTACAGCAATACTGAGTCTAAATCGAATTATTCTGTTTTATTGCCGGTTTTCACGTTACACCCAGCCCTAGCTCCTAGATATTTACTAATTGGATAACAGGACTTACAAACTAACTTAACATATTACAGCACGTCTAATACTACACACCCAGCCCTAGCTCCTAGATATTTACTAATTGGATAAAAGGACTTACAAACTAACTTAACCTAAGACAGTACGTATAATATTACAAACCCAGCCCAAATGTGTAAGATTTTATTAAATTTTTTGTTTGAAAATTTCCCACTTATTTAAGTTCTTTCGACAGTAAATTTTATTTCACAATTTGACAAGTAGATATTAACTGTAACTATTTCAAATCATAACAGTTCACGAATTATAAGGGGTCGAACCTACTATTTTATCTTTTTTACGCACCAATGTTCAGGTAAAGTAATTAATGTATGTGTCCGAAATTTAGTAACTAGACATTCATATGAGGTGTACACAATGAAATATTTATAACCGGTTTATTTCGAGAGAGACATGATTTATAAACCATGTGACTACTTTTTACGGCGTGGGTAAGGTTTTCATTTATCTGAAGATGTTTTTTTTTGTAACGTTTTACTAACTCATTGTCGTTTATATTTAAATGAATTAGTAACATATTGGGTGACCTGGTGGTCTAGGGGTAAGGTGTCAGACTTCTGTGCTGGCGGCCGGGGTACAATCCTCGGTCCCGGCACAGATTTANCCGGGGTTCAATCCTCGGTCCCGGCACAGATTTATCTGATTACCAAACCCTTCCTTCACCTCTGACAAGACATCTTGTGAATGTGGGGAATGCCAGGCCTCCACCGTGGTTCGGATTCCACGTTAAACTGTAGGTCCTTCATTTCATCTCACAATCACCCTACCATTACACATTAGCGTAAGTGCGTATAACCCGAACGGGTAGTAAGACGCGGTGCTAATAATAATAATAATAATAATAGTAACTTATTTTTAGTTTAATGTGTTTACTCATACACAAACTGTAATTCCCAATATTGCGTTGTTTATTACTAACAGATGCAGTTTTATGAAATTGCATTTTGTTGGTCGTGTGTTTGGAAAATTAAATTTAAATATGTATATAATTATAAGGTTGCTACATATTGCTCACATTGTTTTGACCCACCTATTTATTGCCTATAGAACCGCCGTGGCTGGCTTGATGTAGTTGTAACACCTTCAGCTTGGAAGCGCTATGTGTCTGGAAACACTGGCTGTTAATTTTTTTTTTTGCTTTTGTTTTTTCTCAATAGAGTTGGCAATCAAGAAATGAGAGCGAGGACATGTTTGATCCTTGTCTATGGGTATAATTAATATAATAGAAGCGCCTCTATATCTTGTTTGAAAAATTAAAAAAGGATTAACTAGATCAATAACGAACGAGCCATTTTAAAATGCCATCACAAGAAAACAAGTTTACGGCAGGATGTATTAAATTATATCTTGCGTGCGTCTTTCATATAATGAGCTCCATTTTCATTATTCATTTAAAACTGATTTACAATACCGGCAACATACTTTATTTCATTATAATAGGTTACTTTTTTATTTCATTTCTTAAAGGTATATTAGCTCTGTCTTTATTATGAGATATTAAAGAGACCGAATTATTCACATAGAAAACTCGATTTTTCTTTTTTTAATCTCTATGAAAATCATTTTGAACGCTTTGAACATACGAATCTTCGAAATTTCGATTATAAATCTCAATATAACTGAAATTTAGATTCAATTAAAAATCTCGAATTTCAATATTTGAAAGATTCCAAGTTTCATATTTTAACATATCCCAAATTTGGACTAGTCAAAAGTTGTATTCAAAATACAAATCTCAAAGTAAAAATTTTGTATAGTTTTTTATATAGAAACCAACTTCTATCTATTTTTTTAAAATGTTATCTTTATAAATATGTACGTAGATTACATTCGATTATATTACAAATAAACTGATAAAAATATTCAGCGCTAAGGGTTGAGTTTATTTAGAAAATATGGTCTTGGATATATTTATTAATTTAAGAGTTGTATAATCCCAATAGCACTCGAATGGCGAGTGCATTTATCCAAGTTTTAGTGCCTTATCTTATTTTAAACAGTGACCTCATACATACAAAATTCTGTGGTCTATATACTATACTGGCTGTGCTTGATAACATCCCTTGCAAAAGACCAAAGCGTGACGCTCAATTCTATCTTCTGCTTGATTCTGAGGGGACAAATTTAACAGTTTCTTTCGATGTTCTAGTCCGCAAACATGTATCTAGTGCACAATGCTGGGATCACGGTCAATTTAAGAAACGGTCACGAGTAGCAGACTTAGTCATGGTGTTAAAACCTTTTATTAATACATTTATTTCAATTAACTAAACACACATTAATAGGTATCTCATATATTCATATAAATTAGCCAACTATGACAAGATGCCACATTATATGTGTATAAGAGAGAAAAAAAATACCCGAAAGTTTTCTTCTTTCTTACAAAACGTTATGTACATGACATCTTGAAAATGTAGTCTAAAAATTTCTAACTAGTTTATATAATAATCACTCGTACAACATCGTACTATGTGTATTCATAACATACAGGTAATTATATTTATTCATTTCGTGATATTACAATTTTATGGTGAATAAAAGGTAATAAACTGGTATTAAATAGCTTTTGTTTGCAAACTTCTCGTTCTGCCGTTATGATTGCGTTTAGAATCCAAACGATGAGCTGAATATGTCTAGTTAATACCGAGCAATGCCGCCTGTGATTAGTGGATGAATACTAGTGGTTATAAAACCGAGTGGTAATAACGTTCTTTGAAATGGACACGCTAATTGCTTAGAAAAATAAAAACTTAAATGACTGCACAGTCGTTTATTAATAAAACACTGTCATTCTTTCTTTTTAATGTTTATGATAATAATATAAAATACTTAAAGTTGTTTCTATTTACGTTATACACTGTCTCGTGAAATATTAACCCTTTTTCACGTACTTGGAAAAACCGATGTCTGGGAAATACAAAGGAATCATGCGGAATTCCTAACAGAAAAATGATAAAAACACTGGAATATTAATGTTTTTTCATTCATNGGGGGGGGGGGGGGGGAGCAAACTTACGAATTAAACATAATTATTTAATCAATTATTAATAGCTTTTCACACCCTTTGCCCTATTACTTACAATTTTTTGTGTTGTGTGGTTTCTACATACATTATTTCCCCATAATTTTCAAGTTATCCTTTTATCCTTTTATAAACACCAAAGACTTTACTTTACACCATTACATTTTGCGATAAGCTAAATTTCACTCTAATTTTTCTGGAAAATTGGGAATTTATAATGTTGAAACTGGTAAACATAAGAACTTTCATGGTAATAAAATGCAACTCTGTATTTTGCAGTACAAAATACAATAATAATAAAAGGATATTTTATATTTATAATATCAAAAGCCTTTCTTAAGTAAGAAAAACATAAAATTTCTTTATCTGCAAAGCTTTTTTTCCTATTTGCATTAATGTTTATTCTGACTATTATCTTGTAAGACATTAATTTCCGCATATTTTTAACTGAATAGCCTAGTGATACGTTATTCTGATATTTTCAAAAAAGCAAAGATTATGTACGGTAATAAAGTTAGTTTATAGATTCTTGAAATTAGGCTTTTTTTATTTATATTTGTTTGGAATCGAACAAGAGGTACGTTAGATCAGTAGGTAGCCGCTACCTACGTTTCTCATATTTCAAATGGTAGGTGAATAAAATTATATAGTTGATAATTGCATCCTTCATTTGCTTGGAAAAAGGGCGGGAAGTTAAATTGTGAGAAAATAAAAGTTACAGTTTTAGCTATAACTTCGTCTGGAAGTAAGAAAATTTTATTAAATAGTAATTTCATGTGTTGATAGGCCAAGCCACGTCTATTGTTTTTGACACCTGGGATTGGCTTTGGTATTCTTGATTTCCCTCAGAATTATTTTATATACTCCTTAGAAAGATCAGCCTTTGAATTTTCATTATTTTCAAGCTGAACGCTAAGATTTAGTTTAACTTGTAACTATGCAAATTTAGCATTGTTTTCTGATTAACTCTACATTCAATATTTTGGTACACTTTTATAGTATGTATTAATATCGCGACGCCGCAAAATCATATCATACATAATATTTTTAGTTCGGAGAAAATGTAATAATTTCTTTTATTGACGTTTATTAACAAATTTCCACCATACTTAATAAAACTGTAATATATATAGGATTCTTTTGAAAGAGAAATGATATTTAATTTATAATCTTCTTTATTTTATAATTTCTTATTTTCTGAATTTTATAATAATCAAGACACTAAAGGATTTTTTTAAACTAAATTAATCATCATAGCAAATCGAACTTTTCGTAGTTCTTTATTTATCCACCAGTTAGTAACCCATGCTAGGCATTCGAAATAATTGTTCTGTGACATTCTTCTCACAAGTGGCAAATTTAAAATGGAAAAAAATATGTATTCATCTATACGAAGACGAAAATATGAAATGAAATTAGCGTTGGAGCAGGAATGGTTTGAATTAGACTCCACAATTTGGGTATGTCTTCACTTTTATTGATTATAATATCTAATTATTTATATTCGAAGTTTTGTATGTGCTTAAGATTATAATTATTTAATATGAATTGAATATCGAAGTCATGACTACCCCTTCATCGTTCAAATGTTTTATTTAATTCCATAGTTTCTAGGTAAACTTTTACGAGAAATTAATATTTTTTTTCTTTTAATTTGCGAATTCCCAAATGTTACCAATTAATTATTTATTCATTAAATTGGATGATGTCTTGATAATAGAGAGCGTACACCTATCAGATTTGTTTCAAACATCGACAAGTATTTTGTTTGCAGTCTTGTTTGCAAAACTTGTATTGATCATCAAAATAAAATTCAACTCTCTCATGGTGTATGATAAAATTAGCTTACAGAACTACATTTAGTCTTCTAAATTAAGTTCAAACATTATTTGATTTATTGTTAGAAAAACACTCATTGGCCACTTACTTATCTCGGAATTTACAATAATATAATTATTTCTAGAATTAAATTTAAAATGTGTCAAGATCTTCATTACAGTTGATAGCTTAATTAATTAAGTGAAGTCTTGAGTTTTAACTTGTCAGAATATATAATAGATACACTTATACAATTTATGTTATTTTATTTTTTATGTGGTGCATGAACACGTCTGTTCACAGTTTTGCTAATAGATGGCAGTAGTAGTACCATGTCGACGTGAAGCACTTCAGTTAAAGTGATGCCAACATTATTTTTTAAACAAGTTGGAAAACTCTTGATTTTACAATGATTTTAATCTATATTTTTTAGCTTTTTATTTGATGATTGAAATATATACGATGTGATAGCCTTTATTTATAATTTTAGATTTTATTTTAGTTAAATCTTGACACATATTTTATAATACTTTATTGTATTGTTGGCAACGACTCAAGGTTAGCTTCTCTAAAATGTCAATATTCTAGGCACGTGGTATTAACGTTTTGTATGCTTTTTAACAGTTTATTCAATTATAAATGTTCGTGTGTAGCACTAATTTATATATTTTACAACAATTGGGTGTAGAAATATTCTAATAATCGAGTTACCGTTATTGATAAACTTGATTTGAAACCGTCTCGGCTCGAGAGTCTTAACGAACGGTCAGCATTAATTAACTCTCTTGGTTTAAAAACGGTACTTAATTGATGTCGGCGCAAAAGGCTACAATTCCTCCAAGTCCCGTGAATCCGTATTGGCTGAACTTCGACTACGCGGTAAGTAATTTGGTTTCTAAATTCAAAAATATAAAATAACCCACCATCGTATACATCATGGATGACGCCATACTTGACGCAAAATACATTTTTTTTCTTTGTTCAATTTATCTTTGTCGTTTTATTCATATTTTGTTTCGAAAACTCTTGTATATTAGATTTATCTATAATGCACTTAAATGTTTTATAAAAAAAACTTTAATAGATCAGGAAAGGTTATCCTAGTTTCTTAAGTTTCGTGAAGTGCGCATTGCAGACATTGTCTTTATAACCTTGCCGCCATTTCCCCCCTTCATTTTTATTTTGTAAATTCTATTTTTCTTAGGGTTATTCTAACAATTAATATTTACCACGCAATTCTTTTAAACGTAAACAATAATTCTACCAGAATAACCATTTAACTTAACCTACGGCAACAATTCAATATCATTTGTAATAGGTCAATTCTTTCTGTCACTTTTAAATAAGATTTTTTTTTTTACAATTATAACACTGCCAAAGAGATTTGTTATTGACAACAATCACACAAAAACACTTTAACACTTTAGTGATTGTTTACTTTGTACATAATAATAATAATTATTATTATTATTGTTCGACAACACAATACAAAGATTAGAATAAAGCCAATAATATAAAGATTTATGATATTAGAAAATTAAAAATAGTTTTGAATAAATAAAAAAACAACACTATATTGTATAACATTGCCTCAAATATGTTGATTGAAGAGCCTGGAAATTTAAAGGAATACTAGGAGTGGGATAATCCTAAAATGGGGTCTTAAATATTTTAATGGCTTGTTTCTAATAGGCCTATGTATAATTATTATTAACTATAGACAAACCAACTACAATAGCCTAAACCTAATATTCTATGCGTCAAGAAATAAAAAAGCTTGATTTTGTTAGGATGTCTAATAATGTTAAAATAAACAATTCGTTTTTGGTAATATTTTAAATGAGTACCGGTATTATTACTTTGCGTTTTTTTTTCCTTACGACAGGTTCAGTCCTTTTGTCTGTGAACTTAGACCGCCAGCTTCAGTTTCCAGATTTTTCTTATTTCCTCGGTGACCTGGTGGTCTAGGGGTAAGGTGTCAGACTTATGTGCTGGCGGCCGGGGTTCAATCCTCGGTCCCGGCACAGATTTATCTGATTACCAAACCCTTCCTTCACCTCTGACAAGACATGTATTAATCACAACTTGTGAATGTGTGGAATACCAGGCCTCCACCGTGGTTTGGATCCCACGTTAAACTGTAGGTCCTTCATTTCATCTCACAATCACCCTACCATTATACATTAGCGTAAGTGCGTATAACCCGAACGGGTAGTAAGACGCGCTGCTAATAATAATAATAATAATCTTATTTCCTACAAGTCATCCAATATTTGAATCCTACTTCCTAATCTTATCTTTCTCTTTTCATCATATATAACGTCGTTTAGATGACAGCTCGTCCTAAGGATGTGTCCAGTTTGCTTTGTACCGAAGAACCACATCTAAAATAGTTCTCTTCTCGTCCGTCTTAAGAATCCAAGTTTAAGCTCCAAATGTAGCATTTCATCAGTTTCTTCCTCGGTTCCAAACTCAACTTGTTGGTCAACAGTAACCTCTTTTTGTTGAAAGCTTCCTCGACCATGGTGATCCCCGACCTAATTTTCTTGGTTGCGATAGGTATCCTTTGTCATCATATTTCCCAGATACTACTTGAATTGCACAGTTTTACAACTCCTGGTTTCCAATTTTGATTTTTCAGCGGCTCATATTTTTTGAAATCACATTAACTTTTAACTTCTCAAAGAACCAATGTAATATAGTAATCAAATAATGTGAAGATGGTATATCCGTGAAAACGGTATTTCAGTGCAGAATATTTGAAAGTGTGCTATCAGTTAATTTAGGAGCTTACTCTAGAGTAAAAAAATATGAATTTTAAATGGTAAATGTCTAGATATTAAATATGCTTTGTAATACGTAAATTCAGGTGATGGTATCCATCATAAAAGGCATATAAGTATAAGATCTTGGTTTAATCACCAAAATACAGTAGCCCCATGGCTTCTTTGGTGCTGACTGACAGCTCTAAGCTGACTTCTGATAGCTTTAAAAAGTTACCAGACCAAACTACGTATCCCTACGCCGAACCAGATGATCTGCAAAAACATGTGTCTAGTATTTAGGTATATACCTAAATGTTGACTGTCAGAAGTCAGCTGTGAGCTGTCAGTCAGCACCAAAGAAGCCATGGGGCTACTGTATCAATATTCTATAGCTATTAAAAAAAAAGCCTCCATGATATAAGCCCACAATAGAGCTATATCAACCGAAACACTGTCGCTTTTAGCAATGATAGTGTCAACATTTGTGGATAGAGGGTGTCATATGGTCAGCACAATGAGCCCTACAGTCATTAATCTCAGTCTTCTAAACCGGAGCTACTACAACTTTATTCAAATAGCTCCTCATTTGTCCTCACTAGGTCGAGTTCAACACTGCTTAGCAGATACATTTTGTAAACGTCAGGGACAAGCAAAACGATTAATAAAGTCGGACAGTAGAAAAATAGAAAAGTCTGAGTCAAAGGATTGGTTTACTGACTCCACAACTCTATAATTCTCTTTATAAATAACACTAAGGTTACATTAGAATGGTTTACTTTTTTTTTTAATGAAAATTTGGTTCAAAACAATAAAATACAATCCATATGAGAAAGTAATCGATACGTTCATGCCATTTATTTAAGTTACTTCTCAGCATTTTGCACAGATTACAAATTATTTTTACGTGTGTATTAGACCACGAGTTGCGTCTTAAGTAACTCAAAAACTATTGGTTATATTGTTTAGTAAATAAATAAAATGTCTCTAAAACTAAGGTGATAGTTTTTGGATAAGGATGGATCAGGAAATGATTGGATATCAGTTAGTATAAATAGAAAACTGTTAGAACAAGATGAATGATTTTGTGTATTGAGACAGAATGTTTTGTTAAAATGAAAGGATAGATGGTGAAATCGACAGATGGGTGAATGTATCTCGGAGAGTTGATGGATTAATGTGGACTATTGCAAAGATTATAATAGTATCGAAAGAGGCAAAGATGACAGTATATAAAAGTCTTCATGGTTGTGAAGCGTGTTTATTTTAGAAGAAACACAAGAGCAAGGTGAATGCATTTGGAATGAGATAGCTGAGAAATGTATGTGGAAAAACTCGTATGGACAGTCAGTGATGAATGGGAGCTGAAGGAGTGCGGTTTGAAAGGGAATACAATAGTTCGATGGGAAAAAAGAGTTGAGAGGATGAGTGTGGATCGAGTGACGAAGCTAATATATGAAGGTAGAGTGCGTGGATCAAAAGGAAGTGGTAGGCCATGTAAGATGTGGCTAAATGTTGTAGACAAATATGTGAAAAAGAGGAACATTAAGAGTTTTGAGAATAAAAGAATATTTATGATCCGGTGTATGGATGTTGTTGAAGCGAAGGGAGTATGCAAGGATAGGGAAGTGTGGATAAAGTTGGTGAGGATGGATTAAGTACGGAGTTGTTGTTTTTTTGAGAGATGTGCACAGTTTATTGCCTACCCTGTAAGGGAATGGCCTAACATAAACTATATACTAGATTTGATCAAACGCGCTAATCTCACAGTAGACTAGACTGCCGATATCAGGTAAATCTATGTTCGAATCTTGTTCGGGTAAACTTAGGGTGGTTTCTCCACTCCCCAAGCATATACGGGTAAACTTCCAAAAAAATATTACCTCCTTAATTTATAAAACCACCAGCGTGGTTAGTATATAAGCGTATAACTAGATCGGGTAGTAAGACTGTGCTAAAAAAACAACTGGAAGACACTGTTATAAAACTTCTCGTCGAAGAAATTAGCTTTGTCCGCTGGTATGTAATTACAGTAGGTAACATTATGGTAGGTCATGGTAAGTAATCACACACTTTGAGAAAAGCAGGAAGTGTGTATATATCCTGTGGGTCTATTGTTACGCCTGCAGGGTTGGCATTGTGTGTTGCGCCTGACACTGTTCAACAATAGACTTACAACATTTATTGCATGATCTATTCTATAGTCTTTGCCAACTTTAGATTTGTAATAGATACAGTTTATTGCCCTGATGACAAGAATAATGGTGTCATGGTGGCCACAGAGAGGGAAAACCTGGAATTTAACTAAAAATAAGGAAAAGTCAAGGAATAAAAGAAATATGTCTAAAATATCCCCATTAATTTCGCAACTAAACAATAAAACAAAAGTTAATAATACCTAAATAAAATAACATTTTAATTTTAAAAATAACTGATAAAGCCGTTTATGTTTAGTAGTTACAAACTTTTTTTAATATGTGATCAATAATAAATAAAACAAAAGTCCTTATCCATCATTAAGACTGGGAAAAAGTAGTCAGGGAAAATTGAAAAATGTTGCCTGGAAAAGTCAGGGAATTTTGTAAAATATGTTTTGTAGCCACTCTTTATGTTGAGTAGGTGACCTGGCGGTCTAGGGGGTGAGGTGTCAGATTTCAGTGTTGGGGGTCCGGGGTTCAATCCTAGGTCCCGGCACAGATTTATCTGATTACCGAACCCTTCCTTCACCTCTGACAAGACGTGTATTAATCACAACTTGTGAATTTGTGGAATGCCAGGCCTCCACCGTGGTTCGGATC
>CABFVZ010006870.1:0-14732 GCA_902151445.1 Timema monikensis | reverse complement strand
AATTAACTGTGAGTGATATACCTCAAGTAATATTTTGTTAAGACGTGATATAACAGTGCTATACTTGTAATTAACTGTGAGTGATATACCTAAGTAATATTTTCAGGGTCCCCTCCCCATCGCATGGAAACAATCATAAATATTGAAACCAATACTTTAATGTTGTAAAGAATGACTGACTCTAACAACTTCCTCACCCTATCTCCTAAATGACCTAATCAAAATTAGGCAACAGGTCTTTCAACTTAGCTCTAGAGTAAAACCACTGGATTAAAACTAAAATTTTCCAGTATTTATATTGCTATGCTTAGTATTAAAGTATATAATTTTTCTTTTATTACCAAAACTTTAGACCTATGTACAGTACATATTTATTACTTTTATTGTGATGGTGACTTTTTGTTTTATGTTATTTTTGTATTAAAATTACAAACTCCAACTCGCCCTCCCACCAGACAACTGGCCCTATATCAACCCTTGGGCTAGGCATAGTTAAATATTTGTCCTTCTAGCGAGAGAATTGTATTCCACCAAACCCCTCTGTAAACATTCCCTGTCTTTCCTTACTTTTATTTGTACTCAAAGCGAGAAGATAGTGATAGTGAGAGGTAATGATACTATCTCGCTCTTTAACAGGACCATCACAAGCACGACAAACCCGATAGTACTACACTCTATCAGAATATGTCTGTCCCTAAGACCTCCTTCACATGGCTATACATAAATCGAATATTAAATTGGGTGATACACATATCATAATACATGTCGAATAGAATGTGTATTCTAGTTCTTCAGTTGATCACTCACGTTGCTACTAAACTGTTGTTTTGGAAGCGTTTTGCTTCTCATTTCAAATGGCCAGTGTTGACACAGCTGCAATTTGGATACTGTACAAAAGAAAGTCAAGGAAGAAACCAAAAATGAAATATTGGATTCATCCTATTATTAGTTTGCGTAAAAAAAAAGGAATATTTACTCTTCGAAGAACTTTTCTCCTAATAAATTCTTTAATTAATTCCGAATGTCTGCTACCTCGTTCAGTGAACTTATTAATATTATGGACACCACCATGTGTAACAATAACACAAATATGTGAGAAAGTATTTCACCAAAGGAGAGATTGTCGGTGGCTCTAAGGTAAGCTTAATGTAATTTTAGTTTGAAATAGTATTACACTATTTTTAAAAGAAAACCAGTTTTATTGTTATAAAGATTTGTATATTTGTACAAAACAACTGTACCAAAATAGTATAAATTATATATACTTGGAGTGTCCGATGTCAAGGACATATGATTTTGGGACTCTGTTAAAAAGCTTTCTGAGGAAGAGAGGCGAGAAATATTTGCATTTTCAGCGGAAGAGAGATGCTGTGGGATAGTGAACGATGATTAGTTATTATTGTTAGATGAATTTACAGGATAAGAAAGTTTTGATTTTTATGTTGTGGTAATGAGTGAACAAGATAAGAAAACTGGTTAGAATCTGGTTGTACATGGGATGATGGCTGAAGTTCAAGGTGTTTAGGATACAGACCATTCTTAATTTATTTTATAAGATTTATTTTGATGTCCACTTTTCTTCCAGAAGGAACCTTCTTAAAGTCACCCAAAAGTGAGAGTAAAAAATGCCAAACATTATCGTCCTCCAAATCCTGTTCTCTATGCTGTTTCAATTTTAAATTGTTAACGAGAGCTTTGGCTAACCGAGAATCAACTTAATTTTTTGTATATTTCCTCTTTTTGTGCATCAGGGTTGGGGTTCCTGTCACCTCTGTATTTTCAGTTTCTTCCATGGTTGGGCTGAAATTATAAGTTGTCCTGAAAAGAGAAATGAACGAGATGAATATTTTTAAATATTAAATACAAATGACTAGGAACTAATTTATTTCATTAATTAAAATTTCCCATACTCTGCATTAGATATAGATGGAATTAAGAATGTCAGCTGGTCAGTTATAGGTTTTACATGTTCGCTCTGATCCTGATTTAACTTGCTTCCTCTTAGATAATTCTTGTGCAAACGAGTTCCTTAAATTCTTCAATTTTTTTTTTTTAAATCTATGCCTGTAACAATGATACATTTATTTTTTTCAGGTACCTTGTTACTGATTGTTCAATGACAGATTTACATTATTCATATAGAATTGGGATCTCAATGCTAAGTGTGTGTGTGTGTGTGTGAGAGAGAGAGAGAGAGAACAGTGATGGATGTAAATCACAGAAGGCTTTTAAAACAAGTAATTTTCCCAACTGTATTGGAGCCATAGACAGTAAACATGCACAAGTTATAAAATCTGAATTTAGTGGTTTATTATACTACAGTTACAAACACTATTTCTCTATACAACTCCTTGCTATTTGTAATTCCAATTACTGTTTCACTTTTGTTGATGTCGGAGATTATGAAAAAATAATCACACCTCTATTTTCAACAATTCTCAATTTAACAACAAAATGACAACGGAACCCTTGATATTCTAGATCCTGCTTATCCCCATGGAAGATTCTGTTTATTTTGGTAGGAGATGAAGGTTTGATTCATCAAATAGAATAATGCGCCCCCACGACGGTAAGAATTTACCTCTAAATAAATGAGTGTTTAATGATCATCTAACAAGAGCTCATTGTTTAATTTAATGTTCCTTTGGTATCTTGACTAACAAGGAGAGAGTTTTCCACAGACCATTGAATGTGAAAATTAATCTGTCAGTTTACATGGAGTTTTGCAAGATAATACTTTATATTACACAGGATTACTCAAAAATACCATGATTAATTCAAGTGACATTGGAAACACTAACTGCAATTAGAGAGTATTTTATGAAATATTTTGTAACCGAAGGAAATCTGCATTGTCAGTATTCTAAAATATGAAGCCATTTAATGACTTAAAAATGTGTAGCAAGTTCTTGCACAAGTTAAATTTAATATGATTACTTGAATGCCATTAATCAAAAAACTTAACTGTGTTTTAGTTATAGTTTAATTCAATATGATAACTTTTAGGTCAATTAAAAAGACTTACAAACTGTGTATAATCATAATTTAATTTAGTAATATTACTTGAGTGTTATTAATTAAAAAAGACATAACTATGTTTTAGTTATAATTTAATTTAATTTAATATGGTTACATTAATGTCAAAATGAAAAAAAGACTTACCGACTAAGTTTTTCTTTTCTCCATCCCAAGTGTTTACTTCTTCTGCTCCGTACATAGATTCAATGACATTCCTCCAAACATGTTCCCTATTTTGTTTGTAAACTTAATCTACGTGAGATCTGTCCCATAATTCATGAATTCTCTGAATTTATTACTATCGAATACTTTATCCATCACAAATTGTTAACTGTAGGACAATGCTATGTAGGTCTTAATAGCGGCTCATCAACTACACAATACAGTATCCTTCGTGAGAATGCTGCCTAGTCTGCAATGTTACATCAGCTGCCTTGATACTTTTAGTAATATTCATATTAGTTTTAATAAGGAGAAATATCAATTTATAAAATAAGGAACATACTTGAATGGAGCAACTAATTAGATTAAATGGTACAACTTCTTTGGCCAATTAAACAATATAAATATGAAACATAACAGGGACATAATTTATTCAATGAGAAACTAATATATCAAGATATTAAGTTAAATAAAACTGGTGCAATAACATTTCTAAAAAATCATCATTGAGCAATATTGTTAAATAGTAAAGTTCTGAAATTAATTAGCATAAAACAGGGAGAAAATATAAATCTGTAGTAGCAGATTATAAGCATAACTGATAAGCAAAATGAAAAGTGGAAATTGGCAAATTGAATTTATTAGTTATTAATAGAATAACTTAAAGACTCTACAAAATTTTGAGTACTTGAGAAAAGATTATGGGTTTTATGAAGGTTATGACTTTAGAAAAGTAATAGGTTAATTAGTATGCCAACAATAGTGAGCTTATTAGTTGGATAGTGAAATATACTGGTAAGCAGTTTGAAAACATGTTGACAAGAAAGATATGTTCTGTAATGTTTAAGATATTTTAACAGTGACAATGGAGAGATGATTGATAGAAAGGTTAAAATAGTATACTATGTTGTTATTCTTGTACCTTACACATGTAAAAAATAATTAACAGTATGAAATCAACATGAAATATATTAAAATGAGAGTTGAGACATAACAAGTAACTTATTTCACAAAATTATTAAAAGATTGTAAAGGATTTAATGTTAAAGACTTGTTATTTCGAGTCAAATGGTTTCTAAAAATTTGCTTGTGTCAACTATTGAGACAAGATTGATTGTAGATTTGATGGAAATCAACTGATGTGTCATCCAGGTTATGCTATAATCAGTTATGATATATTTTAAATACAAGATCATATAAAGAAGTAATGATTGTTAAGAAAGATGTGTAACCGAAAAGGAAACAAATCTTGATGTTTTGAAAAGTTTGAATAAAGTAACTTCCTTATCTGTGTAGTTTAATTCCTTTCCTTATAATATAATTTGTTGCTACTCTTGGCTGGGTGACAACATGTTTTGGTGCGTATGCCATCATCAGGTCTGAGGCAAACCAATGCAATCTTCATGTTATGTTTCATCCTTTATATTGTTTAATTGACCAAAGAAGTTGTACCAATTTATCTAATTAGCTGTTCCATTCAAGTACATTCCTTATATTATAAATTGATACTTTTAGAATAGCAGGCAGGTGGCAGAGATTCTACTAATTGTGTATCACAATACAGTATCCAATACATATCCCCATCTGGAAGGCTTCATTTGCTGTAATGGTTTCTCTGTATCCTCGATGATATGCAATCATGATACGTGTATTGCCAACATACATTTTTCTCAAAAAAATAGAAATTGTGTTTGAGATTTTCAAAATTAAAATTTTTGAAAATGTGTCAGAAATGTATTTTCACCCTTACTGGGTTGTGTGACACATCAAAGTAACACCCTTTAAAGAGCTTTAAACCAAGCTCTGGATCAGCTCTTTAGCACCAATGGTTGCAGAGTAATTGGCATTGTTGTACATTGAATACACAATAATTTAGGCATTATTTTCAATTTTAAAGAATTAATAGAAAAATACTTATTCAAAAAATCCAAAATTTTGGATTTTCCATGTGAGCCATATACAGGCCTACATCTCGGACACCAAAAATCAGAGGAATCTGATACATTAAAGTTTGATTCACACTGATAGGACTGTGCTCAGGCCGTGCTGGGACTGTGTCGTGTCGCTACCATTCACACTGATAGGACTGTGTTCGTACTGTGCTGGACCGTGACCTTGGGAAATCACTTTTGAAACGATCCAAGACGACACAGTCCCAGCACAGTCTGCGCACAGTCCTATCAGTGTGAATCAACCGTAAGGCTCAAAATGGCAAACATGTTTTTCTGCAAACCCCCTTCAATAGCAGAAGTGCAGTTTTTAGTTATAAATCAACATTTAGCATTGTTCTTTTTGCCTTGGTCAATACGAATTGTAATTATTTATTCATCAATGTTGGATGTCAGGATAGTATTTAAAACTGTGGCGTTTTTGAAAACTGTGCCTATTAAAAAATCAGAACGAAAGACCTTGAACATTCCAAAACCTCAACGCTTGGAAGGAAGGGATACAGAATTATTTTTTTTATTGGGGATGAAGCATTTGACTTTAACCCAACATTAATTTAAGTCTTTATAGGAATTAATCCTAAAGGTTCCCAAAAAAGAGTTTTTAATCATAGGGTTATTCAGAGCTCACATAGTTGTCAAAAAGGTTTTGGAATTTCTTCATTTGTGTTTAGAGTACTTGGGAAATCCCTACAATTACAACCAGAAAAAGTTGCACTTATTGTGCTAGCTCTAGCCCACCTTCACAATTTCATACAAAGAAACAAACAATCAATGAATAATTATTCACCACCAGGAAGTATGGATTCTGAAGTAGAAGAACAATTATTAATTGCTGGGGATTGATAGACATAAAGTATGAAGATAACAACTTACTTCTGCTCAGAATTTTGTTTATTTTCTGCGATATTTAACATGTACTTTCTGAACTGGCCGAGTATATCAGCACACAAGAATTTCTAAGAGTGAGAGCAAAAGGGCCTACCAATTGTGATGGAAAAGGTATTTTCACATATCTTTCAGGGTTCTTTTACAAGCCACAATGAACAGGGGACTGGCGGCTTTACTTACCCTCCTAAGGAAGTTGTGTTACACCTGGCTGGGTTTGAACCCACAAATATTGGGGCCCTGAGGCGAGCACTTTACCCCAAGACCAAAGAGACCAACTCCTCTCAGATGTTCCATGAAAAGAGTTCTAGCAACCAAAAATGTGAAATAAGAAAAGAATTAGTAGGTTTATCTTTATCCAACAAGAATTGTATACTTTTGAAAGCAAACCATGTGCTTTTGAATACCTACTTTATCAGCACCTGTAGTAATACGAGAATAAAATTAATAAAGAATATTTTAAACGCCCTTTTATTATATATATAAAATATTTCTATAAACCTGCCCGACTGCAATAACTGTTACGGTTTTAGTTTAGTGGTTTTAAAAATAAAATTGAATATAACATTCAAAATATTATTAAAATGTAACTAAAATAATGTTTTTATTAATAAATATATATTATGGATTATATAGTAACAAAACTAACACATTTATTATTGATTACCTTTGCTCGTTCTGACACTTTTTTAATTTTACCTTTTTCTATTTTCAGTGCTGACAATAAGTTTGTAATTTTTTTCTTGCATTCACATCGGTTGCCAGTTTTCCTGCTATTTCTTCCCCCACATCATTGTGTTGAATTATATTAAAATGTTGTGTATGTTTCGCACTCCTCAACAATGTTTTCTGCACACACATTTAATAAGGCTCAATGAAAAACACTTTCCTCGGTCCACTCCATCTTAATGCACTAAGAAAACTGGGTGACACAACAGTGTTTGGTTCGAAGCAACTCCAGACATGCCGTGACCTCACCACATTTCTTCCTGATACGACTCAAAGCATGTCACAGAGAACTGACGTTATAATGTTTGGGTCGAGGTTACAAGGTCTGTCCAAATTACCATTTTTAGTATAGAGCATCTGTTATGATGCAATGTTACAAGTGTGGATTCTGCTTTACACTAAAAACTAAAGTGTCAACAGGAGTTTATGATATTCCAATAAATGTTATGAACATTTATGCTAACATAAAATGATGCGGTACTTCAGATAAAATAATTGACCATCTCCTATTAAGATTATAAGGGCCTAATTTCAATTGTGAGCTTTCGATTTATTTCTTCCCTGAAAGCAGATGTGTTTATTTTCTAGAGGTTCAGTTAATTTTATTCAATGCCATTTACACACTAGGAGATGTAGATATGAAGGCCTCGTCGAAAATGGGAACAAAGTATTTGTTGCAATTTGGGTATTGTCAAACCATGATTCAGAATGCATCAATCATAGCTTGGTTCCAGCTCAGAGTATTTAAAATAAGTTGGTGTTCTTGGGCATTTTTATTCTGATGTGAATAAATTTCGCACTACTTGGATTGTTTTATGATTATTTTATTTCATATTTTAAGTAAGAAAACATGTTCCCAGATTTTTTTTTTTTTTGTAATATATGAAATTTCTGAATTATTCCTGTTTGTTCCCAAAGACAAATTCTCAGCTGATGCCCATTTTCCCAGATGGTAGACACCCTATCCACCAATCTAATGTGCCATGGGACAAAACCCAAGAGCCGTACTTATTTTGAATAACTAAAATACCGATAACTAGATGTTTTCATAAAAATGCAAGGAATAAAATAATATTAATTCAAGATTATTAAAAAACTTTGTTATATTGATCAATTCAAAACCAACTCACCTAAGTGACACTGGAACAAATACCATTAAAAAATCTGTAAAATTGCACAATTCAAGCCTTATGGATATTATAGACCCAACTAATGCACCATAAATCTATTTTTTACAATAGATGAATTTCTTGAAAATGGTTCATTATATTTTTCTTATCTGACCGAAAAAACTATTGCACATGCATTAAAGATTCTATATCCAGCAAACTTTCACAAGACTCAATTAGAACTAATACTAAACTGATCACTGGTAGAGAGCCAAACAAACACACACACAGGAAGTCAAATATTAAATAAAGTTATTCTATATATTTTAAGGCTATAAACATACATACATGCATACATACTTAATCACGGCATACTCTTATGGGGTAGGCAAGAAAATGTGAACATAGCTCAAAAAACAACTTCGTAAATAATCCACCCTCACTAACTTTCTTCACACTTTCCAATCCTTGCATACTCCCTTCGCTTCAACAACTTCCATACACAGAGTCATACATGCTCTTTTATTATTAAAAATCTTAATGTTTCTCTTTTTCACAGATTCATAATTAACATTTAGCCACATCTTACATGGCCTACACCTTTATTTTGATCCACACACTCTACCGTTGTATAATTGTTTCGTCACTTGATCCACACTCAACCTCTAATATGCCTAAGCCAAAATAACATGATTATTTCACATTGACCAATTGGATATCCTTTCAACACACACTCCTGCAACACCCATTCATTGCTGACTCTGTCCATACGAGTTTTTACACATACATTTCTTAGATATCTCCTTCCAACCACATTCACCTTGCTCTTTTGTTTCTCCTGACACACTCCTATCATTAAAACAATGTTGGTGTCAACACACTTTTATATACTGCCATCTTTGCATATTTCTATACTACTTCCTTCCTCTGCAATAGTCCACATACATCCAACTACTCTCTGTTCTACACTACTTCCTCCTCTGCAATAGTCCACATACATCCAACTACTCTTCGAGAGCCATGTGTATGTTTCACCATCTATCTTTCCATTTTCACAGAACATTCTGCCCAGATACATAAAATTATTCATTTGCTCTAACAGTTTTCCATTTACACTAAATTGATCATTCCCTGATCTGTACTTATCAAACATTACTACCCTAGTTTTGGAGACATTTATAAGAAGATCCATTCTGTCTGTTGTCATATTAAAACAATTTAATGAATTCTGCATGTCACTTTCATTCTTGACCATTAATACGGCATCACATTCACATAGTCCATTTGCACATCAACCTTGTCCTCACAAGCATCCCTCATATAGTTACCCATAAATACAAAAAACAACATGGAGACATAACACAACCTTGTCTAACACATTGTTTGATGTTAAATAAAGTATAAATATATTATTATATATCTAGGACATTTGGCACTATCTTTGTCAAAAGACAGCGGCCGCTCGGTTGGGGGCTGATGGTGGTGGTGGGTGTTGTCGTCGTTATCATCATCATCATCATCATCATCATCATCATCATTATTATCACCGCGTCTTACTAACCGTTCGTGTTATACGCACTTACGCTAATGTGTAATGGTAGTGGTGATTGTGAGATGAAATGAAGGACCTACAGTTTAACGTGGAATCCGAACCACGGTGGAGGCCTGTCATTCCTCACATTCACAAGATATCTTGCCAGAGGTGTAGGAAGGGTTTGGCGATCAGATAAATCTGTGCCGGGACCGAAGATTGAACCCAGGACCACCAGCACAGAAGTCCGACACCTTACCCCTAGACCGCCAGGTAACCCGACATATTGGAGATTTTTTTATCTATCCATCCTATCTGACTTGATCTTAACTTGCTGTACCATTCCATTCACTAATAAATTAGAATTTCAATTTAATATTGGCAAAATAAAATATTTGATTTTCTTAATATAAGATGATGTCGTATCGTAAGGGATCTACCAAGTAATCATCAAGTAGGCCTATGTTTACGTTTGATTTCAAATTTTAATAAGTTGTCTGAATGTTGGAAAAATACAAAAATATAATTTCAAATAAATATAATTATAATATAATTTGATTCACACCTTGTGAGTAAAATAATGATATACTTATTAAATCTTTAATGACTTGCTCTTTTAAGTAAAATCCAGTGTATTCTATGATAATGTTCTTAGAAAAACCCCTATAATGGCCATCTTGAGTGTGTATTAAAGGGAGATTGTACCACAATATCACACATTTTAGGCTTTTTTTTTTCAGACAAAATATTCCTTTCTGTCACTAGCAAGCCAAAGGCACACCTCAAAATGGGTTCAGAAATTACTTTTTTTTAAACATGCAATAATCTTATACAGTGACCACATTTCACTCTTTTCCGTATCAAATCAAACTCTTGCAAAGGCAGCACTATTGTCTCTTTGTCCTGTTTAGAAAAATCTTGAATACAAAACTAATAATTTTACACAAACTTTTTCATTTTAATTTAACCAAGTAAAAGAATAAAACCCAAATAAAAAGGGAGATGTTATAAATATTGGCCTAGGCTAAAATTTAAAAAACTTAATGTTCTTAACCAACCAGCCTTTTATGCTTTAATAAATTTAGAATTTACAATAATATTTATCAAAATAAACACTTTAATTTGAATTTGAGTTGATGACGTCCTCCACCAGAAACAATCATGAGTAGGCCTACACATTATAATGCAAGCCACTTGAGTCAACACAAAGTTCTAAGTCAATATTTACATTCCTTTGTTTCGCCTGTGATTGGAGTGAGTTTTGAATTAATTGCTTTTACTATCCATTTGGGGTATACGCTTAAGTACTAACTACACTAATGGGTCATGGATGAGGAAGGTTAACTTTAGAGGAAGTGTACATGCATTTGCATGGTGATAGAGTGGGAAACCATTTAGGAAAAAAAACCACCTCAGTACACCTGATTGGGATTGAACCTTGATCTCCCTGTCATCGGCAGTCTAGTCTATTGAGAAAATATAGCCCTAGACCATGTGACCACCGAAGCAGGTGATCTTAGTGCTATTTGATTTGCCACCTACTTGAGTATGTAATTATAACAATAATTAATATATATGTATATAATATTGATCTTGAATAATGATAATTATAACAATAAATTATATATATAATATTGATCTTGAATAATGATATTGATAACAATGAACAATATCATAAAATGGGAGAGATCAAGCATACAATCACCAATAATTTCATTAAACTATACATACTGGCAGGCAATCATAATTAGTGATCACAATGGACACATTATGGTTCTGGCCAATATATCACTCAATGACGTGTGAACAAGCATAAAAGATTCACTCACACCCCTTTGAGATATACAGGGGAAAACTTGAAGAACTTCAATACATTAAAACAACTGCAGTTAAGTCAATCATTATAAGTAACTCCGACCTTGTTAGCAGTGAGCAAGTGCAATTGTGGGTAGGACCATTTGACTTGTTAGAGCCTAGAAGGAGGGTCAAGTCAAATTGTACATGAGAATAAATATAAATTTAATTGTTAGAATTATTCTATATTTAACTGTAGAATGCTATTCCTTCATAAAATTGACTACTAAGGTTTGCTCCCCTCGCCAGTACCTTCAGTTGGCCTTGAAACTTCACTATAGCAGATAGTGTTTCCCTTGTGGAGTGCTTTGTGCTCTAGGTCTAGCAGAAGCTCAGTCGTACGAGTGTTTAGCATTAATGAAACATTTTACCAATGTAGTGACAATGGTATCTTAAATCCCAAAACAAAGTCTTGCTTCCTACTACACATGAGAACATGGTAATAAACCATAAAACAAAACAGCCCGAAATTGAAACCTACAATGTAACCAAGGGTGCACTTGACATGCTTCATCAAATATGCCAAAATATTTACTGCAGTAGAAAAACCAAACGTTGGCCTCTTTATATTGTGTATGGAATGCTCAACGTAATATTTGTAAATTCTTATAATGTCACAAGGTTCAAAGAAACAAAGAAAAGATTTCCTAAAAAACCTAAATGAGAAGCTGGTAAAAATCCATATGGAAGAACGCTTGAAAATAAAATCACTGCAATGTCCACTCTGGCAAATGATTGCTCATATACTTGAAGTATCATACCAACAGCAAGCAGAGACCTATGCTGCAGCTAAAAGGACGATGTGTTACCTTTGCCCTTCCAAAAAAAAGGCGCATGACAATGACATTTTACAGCCACTTTTCTCGTGCCATCACAGGGCAACGTCCTGTGTGTCATGTAATCAAGTTATGTAAACAAAATTACAATTGACAAAAAAACATTTGAACTAATTTATAATAGTTTTCATTTTGTCAATAATGTAATTATGTTTTCAATATAATAAATGTACAGTATTAAAATTTACGAATGTTTAACATTCATGTCCCACACAGAGGTGTTTAGCAGTATAGGGTTAAATTAGATTTAATACTGTAATTAAGGTTATATAAAAAGGTAGGCTAATAATAAAATAGGAAAAATATACAACCTCGATGGGTATGGTATTTTTTTAGGCATATTTTAAATGATGCCATGAATACACCAAAATGTCCATTTTTCTGAGAGATTTCACAAATTAACATTTCATTTCATAATTACATAATTATAAAACAAAAGGGTTTCTAAACAAAACAGACTCTAGTGTAGCGCCAAGTGTACCAATAATCCCACTTTATTTCTTTTCATTCATTCAAATTAAAAATAAAAAGGTAGAAGGATTTAAGCGTGATAGGTGACTGATAATATTATAAATTTTAGTCACGTAACGAAACCTAACAAAACCATTGATCTCTATAATATAACTGGATGGACATACACACATACACATTTCCAAGGACAAAAGCGTGACGTTCTAGTTTATCGTCTGCTACACTGTAGGAGGACAGATTTAACGGTTTCTTCCAATGTTCTTATGCGAAAACATGTATCTGATGAATAAAAGTTTTGTTTGAAAATAGTGAAAACCACCATTTCTTGAAGAAACATTTGCATTAAAGGATATACAATTTAGTTTTACAGGTAATACTGTACAAATACGTATATAATCTTTAACATATTTAAATAATTATGTAGTTATCCTCAATGTTGTTTACAGTCTGTCAAGACTACACTTATATTTAAAGTTGGTTATTAGTTTATATATTGGTTTTATAAACCATATTGCATTGAAAATTTGATAAATATAATGAATAAAGTATCTTGAAACTTGATTACATTTGTTTGAATTACAAAATTTGTGTAGAAGTCTTACGTTCAAATGATAATTTAGGTTATAGGAAGTATGGTATCTACTAAACCCTGTTTTTAGTAATAACCCCAATCTGTAAGGCTTTATTCCGTACCAGAATACTATCATACATATAATATTTTTGTAAGATAAACAGCCATATAGAACAGAATTAGAAATTTCCTTCTGGAAGGTTTTTTATTCTACCTAAATACAATTATAGAGTAGGATTCTGGTACGAGATAAAGTCTTACAAGCGAGCTTCCTTCAAAAATCATCGTATATATTACGCTGCATCAACTTATTTAAAGAAAAAACTAACCGGTTTTGAACTTTGTTATGTTCTTCAACGCTTTTACTGACATATTTATTTCATTTAACTAATCAAACATGGATTTATTTCATATAGTCAATCAAATTAATTAACTATGTCAAAATGCCACATTGCCTTGTGTGTGTGCGAAAGAGAAACACGAAAGTTTCCTTTTTTTTTACACTATGGTGTGCAGACGACAGCTCTAAAATTTCAGCCACAGATGTCAAGCCAGTTATATTATAGAGATCAATGATCTCTATAATATAGCTGGGTGGACTTTCTGCGGTTAATAGTCAGGAAGAGGGTGGACGAAATCTATAAGGAATTTAATGTAACAAAAATAGGAACATTTGCAAGTTTATGAAAAAATTGATGTAATTATTCAAAGTAAGACAACAGAGGTAAATAAATAATACATGGACTCACAAGGTGAACTGAGTAGTGTTGAAAAATATATTAAATATGTCAGAGACAGCGCTTACGCAGTAAATTTTAGGATATATTTCACAATTTTGAAATAATAGAAATCCTTGAAAAAAACTACGTTTGAAACCTAAGAGTTATATCATAAATTATTTATTTACACGAATTTGTCTGGAAGAGACCCAATAATAATAAAATATCGTTAATATAATAATAAAAAGATTAAAGAGCTCCTCTACTTTGTTAACAAAGCGCCCGAATACTTTTTGTGAATTCAGACCAAACAAACAGATTCAATTAATAAACCTTTGAAACCTTTTATGTTAATAAAGAGCTTAAAGAACCTAAACTGTAAAGATATAAGTTATTTCCATTATTGGGATTTTGGAGAGATTAAAGAGCTCTTCTACATGGTTAAGGCTTAGGTTATATTCATGCATAATTCGTAACTAATAGCGAATGGTGTATAGTGTATAGTACAGTAACGTGGGGCGCACGTGACCTGGGAGGGTCACAGGCCGTTCACACGTGAAAGTGTGAACCACGAGTTCTTTTAGAGATATTGGGGTAGGCTGCTGACCAAACACGAATGAAAATGCCCACGGAATATTCAAGGTTTTGATTATTAAAATTACCACTTACATACACACTCTGATTAACTGTATATCTAAATTAATTATAACTAAACAAATAATTAAGTAAAATAAAAAGAGCCTTAATCAAGTCTCTAACTTAATTAAACTAATAGAGCACACAGAGATGTAAGTAAATTGAATAAACAACTTAACAACTATAAAACACCTAATAACTACTCAAATATTTAAAAACCGTCACAAAAATGTTCATTAACACAATAGTTCACAATAACAAC
>CABFVZ010006869.1:0-14746 GCA_902151445.1 Timema monikensis | reverse complement strand
ATGAAATGGAGGACCTACAGTTTAACGTGGAATCCGAACCACGGTGGAGGCCTGGCATTCCCCACATTCACAATATGTCTTGCCAGAGCTAAAAATAAAAAGACTAGGTAATGCTGACTCACATTATCCATACAAAATTATGTAATTTGGATTTGAATTAAAATGGATTGTAATATTATTTACAGATAGCTTATACTGTTCAAATCTTCAGAAATAAATAATGAACTATTCTCCATATGAATACAAGGTTACCATTTAAAAGAATCATTAAACATTTTCCAAATGAAGATTTGAACTATGATAATAATAAGTGGGAATATAATGAGAAAATAAGATATTGTAAACATTATTTGGTTTGTAATATCTTTGAAAACTAAATAGAAATGTTATTTTATGAAGGTTAAATTGTTTTATTCTATTATCAGTAAATATTATTTATGTGTACCGCGCTATATCATTAAATGCAATTCTTTTAAAACAATATATGAGTATCATTTTATATAAAACATTATTTTTATTGATGTTTATCAGAAAATTGTCAAAGAACATTTGCTAAAATCAAAATACTATTATTCCCTTTCTACTAGACTATAAAAGTAATAAATAGACGACCTTATTTTAAATTTCACCATAAGGTTTAAACTTTCATATGTACACGTGAACTTAGTTGTTTAAATTTAGTGTTTTGTTCTTTTAAAGCGAGGTATGTAACTATCAATAATAAATCAAAAACATATTCAGATTGCACGTGATAATTTTGAAATAAAATATTCCAATACTTTTACAAAATTCAATAGATTATAAACACAAATACAACACCAATAATTTGTCTCATTCCATAAAAATCTAATTCTTATAAGAGATTGTTAAAATGTGTAAAACTTAACCTTATTACATTTTAGAAAACATTCTAAAATAGTTTAAAGTAAGGAGTGATAGTGATTCAAATTAAGACTTAGATAGAAAATTCAGTGATAACTATAATAAAATATGTAGATTTACAATTACATGAATTATAAGGTTATAAAATTATTAGATGAATTGCGTGAATATAATATTCAAAAGATTTGTTATATTATGCTTTTAATGAGCATGAAAAGTCATGTATATAAAATTATTTTAATAAATTGATAAAACATCATCAACTGGAATACAAACTATGGGTGGACGACAAGTCTAAAATACACATATAACATGTTATAATATTAGTTACAATACTTAGATACAATAAATTGGTGACAAAAACAAAGTTTTAAAGTCAACAGTGTTGTAAAATAGATGGTGAAACTAGAATTAGTAAGTTAACATCTCTCAATGAAGTTCGATAAAGTAGTTAAGTGATCTTGTAAAACGATTTGGGGAATATAATTGTTTTAATTTTTAATTTTAAGGTTAAGTATGAAATCTAAGTTTTTCCTTGTTCCAGTCCCATTACTCCCTGTGAAACCCAGCCATTAGAAGGTTGCTGGTTTTTAATCTTCCATACCATCCTTATACCAAATTTATATCATTAGTCATTTCCAACTTCTACACGAATGTGCCAGTATCAGAAACCATTAAAATCATCAAAGAATCTATAACACTGCTGGACTTCACCAAAGAGTACATTGATCAAATCTCCAATCTAGTTCAAATTGTCACCGGCCAAAACTATTTCCAATTCAACATTAAGTTTTTTTCACAAAATGATGTTCTCACAATGGGATCCCTTATATCATGTTTTATGTCAGAAATATTCTAACAAAAATATAACTATAATCTTCAATAATCTAAACAATTTACTAAACATAGAAATTTATTGCAGATATGTTGACGATATCCTAAATATTTATGACAATAACCCCAACTTCTCTGATGTATTTACACTAATCAACAACATTCATCCTAATTATTCTTTCACTATTGAGAATGAAAATAATGGCAGTATCATCTACTCAGACCTGAGTATTTCCAAAAATTTTAACAAAAAATTAATTTACGAAATTTACAGGAAACCCACCCGTACTGATGCTATCATCCCATTTCTTATAAACTCGCTGCCTTCAATTGTCTAGTTCACCAGTTACTAAGTATCCCACTCAGTAAATACAACTACAAAACTGAGTTTAACACAATCAAATTAAGTCACTAACAATGGTTATTCTCACTCTAACATCTATAAAATCATAAACAAAGAGAAAAACAAATCAAGATATAATAATTTCTCAACCCCCCTTACTAATGATAGCCAAAATATTTCTAATCAAAAGAATAAATTTGTTAATCTTACTTACACTGGTCCTGAAACCCATCGCACCACAAATATCATCAAAAAGTAAATCTCAACATTGCAACATCTTAGCAACAACCATTTAAATAAAAATGATAAATATAATAAAAATGGAATTTATAAATTCACTTGTGGATGTAAGAGTATCTACATTGGACAGATTGGCCATAATTTTAGGGTTCGTCATAAAGAGCTGATTTCTGATTTTAAACACAATAAGACCAAATTAAAATTTATAGAACATTTAAAAAACTTTAACCATCAACCCAAACCAATAGATTAATGTATGAAACCTCTTCACTTATCTCATAAAGGTACGAAATTAAACACAGCGGATTTTTTTATACAATCAACTTTATTCCAAAATAAATAAATCATTAATGAACAATCACAACTATCAAATCAAATTCTTGTGAACACCCATCTAATTAAAACAGTAAAATCCTGTAACCACAATAATTATCCTGCTCTTCCTTCTAGCGTGGATAATGACCCGTCCGATCCGGAGTCAAGAAGATTAGTTCCTTCACTTGTATGATCCTTACAATTATTCTATCTATCCTTGCTTTAATGGATCATTTTACATTCACTGTTTGAATAGTAGTTTCCCTATCATCTGTTTAAACCGTGCTAATGACAATTTTATCTTTCTCAGCTCGTTATTTCATTAATATTTTGTTTCTGACACATCTTTTCTCTTCTGGTTAGATTCCCTCTCTCGGTCGTAACAGCACTTTGTCTCCCGCACAACGACTTTGGTAAGTTGGTTTGTTTATTAATTGCCTTTTACAAATTCATTTATATACCGGTAATTATCTAGAATTATGCACAAAATAAATCTCAGGTTTTCTTCATGGTTATTTAATTTAATTTAATTTTCACAGAATCCAAGATTATGGTATTTATATACCGAAACATGCCGGAAGATTAAAAACCAGCAACCTTCTAATGGCTGGGTTTCACAGGGAGTAATGGGACTGGAACAAAGAAAGACTTAGATTTCATTCTTAACCTTAAAATTAAAACAATTTTATTCCACAAATCGTTTTACAAGATCACTTAACTACTTTATCGAACTTCATTGAGAGATGTTAACTTACTAATTCTAATTTCACCATCTATTTTACAACACTGTTGAATTTAAAACTTTGTTTTTGTCATCAATTTATTGTATCCAAGTTTTGTAACTAATATTATAACATGTTATATGTGTATTTTAGACTTGTCGTCCACTCATAGTTTAGTTCCAGTTGATGATGTTTTATCAATTTATTAAAATAATTTTATATACATGCGACTTTTTCTTTCTCATTAAAAGCATAATATAATAAATCTTTTAGTATTATATTCACTCAATTAATCTACCAATTTTATAACCATCTAATTTATTTAATTGCAAAATTATATATTTTATTATAGTTATCCTTGAATTTTCTATCTAAGTCTTAGTTTAAATTAACCTTTAAGTTAATAATTAATTCTTAAGTTAGTTCTTCCTAGTCTCTAGTAAGATTTTAGCTTTATTTAAAAAAGTCAAGACTGCATTTGCTATTTAGTTTTGTCGGTAGTTGTATTTTTTTTTCAAGCAGTTTTGATAAGCATTGATTTAAATGTGTAAGAAAACAGTTTCTTTTAAACGTAATCTAAAATTATTGTTTGTCAATGCGTCCGGACAGGGTGTTCTCAGATCGTTGGTTTAATGTGCCATTAATCAATAAACTAAGATATCATGGACGTATTTATTTGAAATACCAATTATTTTTGGTAACATTACCAATGTTCCAGATCAATGAGTTCAAGACACGGATACTAGAAACTACTTATTTTTCCTGAACCATTATATTGGAGAAAACCGACAGTCAAAACCAACCTGCTGGCTGGCTCACATTTTAAATAGAGCTTTCTTTAAATGTAATAAAACATATTTATATAATTTGACTAAATAAACACATTGATGAGTATCGTGAAGATGTATATACATGTTTCTATTGCAATACAAATTGTTACTGGAATGTATGGCAAAATATCTTCATTGGAACAAGTATATTCACAACCTATTGGAAAATATAGCTCTCTTGTAGAAACAACCAATAGCTTCTTCAACAAATTCTACATGAACAAGGTTTTACTTCTAATGATTTTGTTTGAAGGTAAATCCAGTTTTGCAATATCAAATGAGGTTAGTAGTTTTGTTCACAACAAAAGTGTGACTTCTATTTTAACAGTTGAAATACTTAAGAAAAACCCCATGTTGAAACACTTTTCAGATGATTTTGATATATTTAGCAAAATAGGCTGTGCACAAGGTGTAATGATTTTTGTTGATGAATTGAATGACAAGATTTGGGATACTCTAGAAAAAAATTATTTAGACTCATTTTGTAAGCCAGATATTCGATTAACAATTATAGTTTCTTCAGCATCTCCTGTAGATATAAACACATTTGAACATCATCTGTACAGAGCATGGAAGCAATATAATTTGCTAAATATTGTAATTATACATACTTGTGACTTACCACCAGATAAAACTACAATTCAAAAACAAATATGTACTTATAATTACAATCAATTTTTGAGAAAAGGAACAACAATTACAGAAGAGAGATATTTAACTAAATATAGTGTGTCAGATATTTTTGATGACAAACTAAACGACATTTTTGGAAAAGAAATTGTTGCAGTTGTTTTTCCACAATCATTTTTAAAACAAAACATTACAAAATATGAAATTAATCCTGTTAAAATTTTTGTGAACATATTAAATGGTTCTTTGAAAATTGACATGAATAATGGTAAGCACTTGAAAAGTGATATTTATGGAAATGCTTTCATAAAATATGTAGGGAATGAAAAAACTTCATCCTACCCATATGATGTTTCTTGTTTAAAAGTACTTGTCCCAAAGGCTCAACAAATTCCCCAATATTTGAATTTAATTCTGCCATTTAATAAAATTACATGGATAGTTTATGTATTTACGCTACCATTTCTAATTTCTGTGTGGAAAGTTTTGAAATGGGACAGGAGCTTTGAGCTTATAACTGCTCTGGAGTTGATCCGCATACATCTGAGTGGTGCAACAATTGTGACCCCGACAAAGTTTACAGAGAGAATATTTGTAATGTTATGTTTATGGTATAGTTTGTTGATATTAAATTCATACACCGGCTCTTTGGCCAGTTACTTAACAACACCTCATTACTATTCTGATATCAATACACTGGAAGAACTAGATGATTCTGGTCTTTTCATCATGATACCCACTATAAGTTATAACAATCCTATTATAGACATGTTGCAATATTACATTGATACTAATGACACTGTTATAACTAGTTTATATTCCAGATTTATTTCCGAAAATGATCTGGTAAAAGTCGTTGATGCGATAGCTTATAGTAGAAATGTTAGTACAGTGTCTATTGATAAAATGTTGGAAGGAGTTTCCAAAATAAATCGTTACCACAAAGATGGACAAAGTCTTCTTCACATCATGGAATCATGTATTTTTAATTGTCTTATGGTTCACGAATTTCCATACATGTCACCATTTAGGGAAAAGTTTGATATGATTAATAGTAGATTATTTCAAGGTGGATTTTACCACAAGTGGATCTCTGATGACATATTTGAAATGAGTGTCGCCTCTAATAAGTGGTACTCTAATCTCAAGCCTTTAACTTTGGAACATTTAAAAGGACCGTTTTACCTTATTAGCATTGGGTTGTTTTCAAGTTTGTGTGTTTTTGGAATTGAAGAAATATATATAAATATGAATATTTTACGTTAATCAAAACGTGACAATTTGGTGAATTCCTGAGTATAAATTAAGTCCTAACAAGACGATTACACCTATCCTATTCTTAGTCGTAGCACTTTTCCTTTAAATATTTGAGAATATTTCCATTTATATAAACGTGTGGTTTTCGTATGTATTAGGATGCCAGAGATAACCAACAGGTCCCACTGTTTTTCACCCTATTTAGAGTATGCAGAAAGAGAAACGTATAGTTGTAGCATAGTGTGGCCACCCAACTTTCTATAATAATCTTATGCTGAAAAATACCTTCTGTTATGTGGACACTCAGATCCGAGTTGGGGATGGATGTCTTGGAACATTAACAAAGATAAAACGGACCGAACACCATTCTATCTTCGTGCGGTACTGACCCATATGATTTAGTTTAAATAAAACTTATGTGTGGTCAAATAAATATTATTATTTGGGTTTATGATCCATAGAAAAATATACTTCCAATATATTAGTGTTGTAATTAAGTGTTTATGCCATATGGTAAAATGTAAATAGTCAAATAGTGAATTGTAAGTATAACATGTTTTGATTTTTAAAACTGTTTTAATGCTAGAATTGAACTATAAACATTTTTGTAATGTCACACAGATAGAGTAAGATAATGTATATCTTATACTAATATTGTAGTACTTTTTACTACTATTTAATAAAATTATCTCAAAATAAACTACAAAAGTGTGAGATCTTGAAACTTAAAGAAGATCACTTACATCACTTAAAGTATATGTCAATCTGAATTTTGAAAAACTAATTTTTCTGTAGTTCAAACAAAAATAAGACTAAATTTATTCACGCAGGTTTTCCGCCAGTAACTCATTCGCTCACTACCCAAATATAATCCTAACATATAAGTGCTTAGTAGCTGTACAGTAATTTAAATACTTATTTTTACTCAAATAGCCCTATGACCAGAATATAATCACACTACTACATCTAGAAATTGTTTTTCGTTTTAAATAAAAATATATTTAATATATATATATTTGAGGGTAGCTTAAAAACTGTTTTTTGATACTATGAAACATTTTGAAAATTATTTGAGCTATTTGATTAAAACTTACATAGGTTTGAAAGATTATTTGATATTATTATTATTATTATTATTATTATTATTATTATTATTATTATTATATCTTGATTATGCACGTGGTGGTTATTGCAACATTTTCAATGATCTGGATAGTACTGCTTGGTTTTGTGTTTATTCAATAACTGATGTTAACTTGGTCACAGAAAATTTTACCAATTTAGTTTTTAGGAAAGTGAAAATGCATATTTCTCAAATTACTATTAAAAATTTCTCCAAGAATCTAAATTGGTTTTTTTATGTGCTTTGTTACTGTGTTAGGAAAACATCTCTTTTTTTAAGTCCAAACAAACAATTTTTGAGTGAATTTTATTCATAATTTTCACATTTTCGTAAATAAGTTAAAATTACTTTGAATATAGACCAAGTTATTTGGATCAACTCAATGATAAATAGTATCAAAAGCAAACCCAAGTATTTTTGAGCTATATTAAAAATAATCGTGTGAATATAGTATCCCCGTCAAACCTAAAGATTAATCCCAAGTTTATAACAGGTCATTTATTAATTTCAAATGCGTTCGGGACCTACTTTCATTCCATGTATATTTAACATTAATCTGTCAAATAAAACTATTCCTCTGACATGGAAACAATCATTTGTCATACCTATTTATAGATAGAGTACCAATGATTAAATATTTTTTCTCAGGTATTTAAGAAAAAAATACATCAGTATACTTCCCATCACCTAAAAAATAAACCCTTCTAAATTCAACATGACTCTAGAAAAATACATATACTGTAAACAGTTTAGTAGAATTTCTGGGATATGCTGCCTCTCAAGTATCTACCCAAAGCCAGCTTGACGCTATTTATTTTGACCAAAGTAAAGTATTATGCTCTCAAAACGTTTTAGTTTTGGCCTGTCCAACACATATGTAAACTAGTTTATCAGTTATTTGAATGAAATATCATGATATTAAAATATATTTACACACCACCAACACGTTGCTAGCCCCTTGTAGTGTACCGCAGTGTTTTAAATTAGGTCCTCTTATCTTTAATGTGTTTATTGATTATATTGGTAGATATTTAAACTTATCTAGTAGTTATTAAAATCTTTGCAGACAGTATCAAATTATAGAAAATTATCAAATACACTGAAGATTGTTTAGATTTATAAAACGACATAAATGGAATTTTACAATGATCTCTTGAAAATTGAATGTATATTGATAAATCTAAGACCCAGTGATCTATTATATATTTTAATAAAAATCTTATACCATCTTTCTACTTTCTCTTTACACCTTGGGGAGGAAGTATTTTGTTCGTAAGAGAGTTCAAATTTCAAACTTTGATAAAAGTCAACGTTCCATGAGCCCCCGAAACAAACAAGTGGTATTCACGAGGCCGTCTCTCTCTACCTCTGGCTAGACAGAGATTTTTCTAGATATAGGACTATAACTTGTTACCTGGAGTGTTCATAAGGTCCCCCCGAGGTCTTTTAGGAATTAGATACCCAACCCTAAATTTAAGGGTAGTTTAAATAAAGGGAAAATAGAGAAAAATTGATTTTCTTGAGACTTGCTCTAACTAATTTGAATAACTGTTATATCTAGACACTAATTATTACTACAGTCAATTCTTGATCCTACGACCTTTCACGGTTCCCTGGAAAAGGGTCGTTATTTCGAGGGGGTCATTATTGGAATTTTAACAGATTTTGTTCCACCCCTGACCTTCATACGAAAAAATTGCATTTTTTAGACAACAAATAGCGTGGGTTTAGGTTTAAGAATAATAAAAAGGTAATTTATGAGGTATGACTTACATAACTGCATGGATGTAATTAGGCCGTAGGTGAGACAATGTTTAGTTTAGCCCCTTAAAGGAATTTACAAAGTTGATCCACTGGACTTTCTGTGTCTTTGACTGATTTTATCTGGGTATCAATTTTACAGTTCCATGAATATGGTAGGTAAAATATAGTATCGAAACATTTCGGATATCTAAGATTCCAGTAATCTCCATCATACACTGGAACACTGAAAGGAAAAACGGGAACAAAAATCTCAGATAAGACTAAGATAGTTTTTTTTATAAAAAATGGGGCTAAATATTTTAAGAGAATATTTGAATATGACAACTTTTATAATTCAAGTAATCACTAACCTTTAAATATATATGTTTTAATTTATTGTTTTAATACGTATTAATTTTACTTTATTTAAAAACTTGTTTGCAAATTAATTGTGTATTATATCATGTTTGTTAGTTTGACCAACTTGACTAATATTATATTAAATATAGTCAAGATAAATATTTTAAGGTATCAAAGTGTGTTAAGGGAAAAACAGACAAAATTGAGTATAAATAACTTGTAAAAGTGTAAATCATTACGATATTTATACTCAATATTCCATTTATAAATTAAATTTATCTGAGCTCATACCTTTTTAATTATTAATGACAATATCTAAGTATTGGCTTTTATCATGGGTATCAGTTGCTGAGCAATGATTCCTCAACCACTGACGTACCTAATCATCTGGTTTCCACTGTTCAATCTAAAGTCCATGGAGTTTGATGAACATAATATTTGACGCATGGCTAATTAGTAATCTTGATCTAGTATCCGTAACTATAAGGTTCATTGTGATAAAGCCTCTTTCAAGTTCAGAAGACCTGTAAGGGATAACGTTTGATCAATTATTAAAATTAATCAAATTAGATGGAATATCTCTTCCGCCACTATCAAAGAAGTTTCTGTAAGCCGTGAGTGTTGTGGTAATAAAAAATAATGTATTTATAAATTTTATAATTTACTGTGTCTAGTATCAGTGTCTTCTGAATCTTGTTTACATAACAACAGTTAATGTCAAGATGTATAAAAATTGGGCTATTTGTTGAGCGCCAATCCTAGGATCTAGAAGAAAAATCGTAATAATAAAAAAAAACATTTACCTCGGCTAATTCAGACAGTGGCACGACGACTCTCAATACTCGAGACCACTGGGGAATACTTAAATAAAACATGAGCAATTGGAATAAAAATGGATTGTTGAAATATAATGTAATTTATACTACAATAAAAATAAATGTATATAATAACAACAATTGGAACTTTTGTGGGTTTATTATTGTTTCCTTTTTTAACCAGATCCCAATCCTACCAATGGTATACCGGATAGTTATAATTCTAATTTGACAAAATAAAATAGTATTTTTGAGACAAAAGGAAGAAGAAAAAAATCAATACAATTATTATTTTGACATAAAATGAAATCTTAATTAATTCTCGGAATTAGATAGTCTTTCTGAAAGTTCTTAAATGAATTTTGATTTTTTTATAAAAGAAAAGAAAATACGAGTTTAAAGTTGAAGAGTTGGCTTGAACACACCCATAAACTAGTCCATGTTGAAACAACACCAACTTCATAAATTTGTTTCACTTTATTAATGTTAACTCGTCCACCATTCTTAAAAAAGCAAACAGTCTAACTCTTGCATAAACACTTAGCTTTCTATTTGCTACTCGCACTTTACTTTACAAACATTAATTTACTTTAAAAATAAATTAAACTAAGAGCTCCACAGACTCAGCTCCATGTTATACCAACACTGAGGAAGAAGAACCAGTCTCCTACAGAAAGTCTTCCTAAATCAAATTTAAAAAGGTTCTATTCTTTACTTCCAAATCAAAAGAGAAAACTAATATACAAAACCAAATGATAAATGTTGGCTATGGACTAGGGATAAAAATCAAATACAATGCAGGTTTAATATAAATATTGAAATATATCCCAATGAATGTGAACAATGTTTTCTTAAAGAATTAAATGTTTATTTCCATCTGTCAGAATTGAAAAACGCGCTAGTTTGGAGTTCTTACATCTTGCCTTGTTTCCTCTTTTACAATCACGAGACCCATCGCTCACTTGTTTGACAAATTTGAGCATGCGTTGAAATCAATCATGGTCGACATTTAAAATAAATAAAAGAAGCGTCAGCAAATTTCTTAGAAGGATAATTAATATGTTTAATAAAAGGTAAGTGTTCTTCCTTTAGTCAAAATTCCTTATTTAAATTATTTAAAACAAATCTATACGTTGTTCCATCTGTCCTTTTACTTTATTGATTGGATGTAAATAGTATTATTTGTCAGGCTGGCAATACAACAGCCTAACTTTGAAGTGCTTAATTTCAAACGAAAATAAATTGGAAACTCTTCACAAAAATTAGAAAAATATACATAAATACATGGTAGGGTGGCAAATAACGTCACAGTGCCCCCTTTTGCTGTACAAAATAATTTTAAGCCTACAAATTACTTTGTGGAACAAAATAAACGTTTTTTGGCCACAAAGTAGGCCTAAAATCTTATATATCACCATCTAGCTTACTCTCCTTTAAATTAGTAAATTAGTCTAATAAGAGTGCCTTTACTTGTTCTGGTTCAAGGAGAGTAAGGATGGCATAGTTCTTTCTCTAGTCTTTCCGAAAATATCTTCTTTAGTAGAATTAAGTTTAACTTTCATATTCCCGTAATAAGCCTGTAGAGACATATACGGTTATTCAACCTACTATAACGTCTGCTCTGCTGTAAAGGATCGCTCCTTATCACAAGTAAAATAGCACAACCGCCACGTCTTATATTTATACTTTACCAATATTATTTAAACTTCACTCGAATAAAGAAATCTCTTTCTTTGTCTTGTAGCATAAACAGAAGTACTTGCAGTGGAGCTGATTATCCAGATCGACTTCACTGAACTAGTTAAAGTCCGCTGAAAACACTTCCTTGGCTGAGGGTTAGGAGAGTTATAATCTTTTTCCTCTAACTAAAATGTAGAAACTGATTGTGTATGTTCACTTGAGGTCCTTCCCTCGGAAATACATGTATTATTTATCACTTGGGTGACTTCATATAAAAATAAATCATATTTATATTGCACACAAAAGTAGGCTTAGTTTGAACACTTCAAAACTGTTGTTTGTTTTTGTTTTGTTCTTTACACAAAATCAAGAAATAAATTAAACATTTCAAATTTCCACCTGTATGGTCATTTACTTTGACACCTTCCTTAACTGATGAAAGTATATCATCATCACACAATATTCATTCTTAGTACAAAAATATAGCAAAAAGCAAATTCACTATGTGTAACTTTAGTAGTATTCTATTTCATTATCTATGTACATGTCCTATTATAACTTTTGCAAATTTAATATCTATAATTTAATATTTCAAACTGGATTTGTGCCATAATTTGTTTTGACTTTTATTCCTTAGCCTGATGATGGCGTCGATGTAATACAACGAGACATGTCGTAACCTTGGGCTGAAATATACCAGCTTTATGGAAAAGGAACAAGGGCATAAATCAGATAAGATAGAATTCATTATTTTAAAATTTACAATTCAATATCATTGTTCAATCTTAAAACTTTAATATTCCAATAACCATACAATTTATCAATTTATACCATCTTCACTTAAACTAAACTTGACTTAAACTATTATGTTATAAGCATTCATTTTGAATAGGTTATATGTATACGTATTGTATTAAAGATGGTCTTGCTGTTTTAATGTTATAATGAATGTTAATTTGTTCTTTTAATTTAATCAATTTATGCTCAATCTAATCTACATATTACTTTTATTATGTTATGATGGTTATATATCAGAGTTCTTAATCTAATCATTCTGCACTCAATGTAAAGTTCATGGTTTTATTCAGGTTGACCTTTGCGAATTTGTAACAATTCCAAACTTCAACTAAACTTTTTTATATTGAATTCTACGTTTATGTTAATGTACTTTTGTAGGTGTGGCGATTAACTCTTGTGTTCCCAATGCCATAATGTAAGTATCTTTTAATAAACATAGTTACTTTGGATTTTTAATCTTTACATGTATTTTCATTTTTTACTTTATTACTATCTTACAGGTAGAGAAAGTATTGTGATAGTCAAAAAACATCTAACTCCAGATTTTGATGATTCTCGACGTTTCATGACACCCTGAATCCGAAAAAGGGTTTTTTGAATTTCTGTATGTCTGTCTGTTTGTCTATCTCTACGTTCAAATAGAGACTAAACTATTTTACTGATTGGGCTTAAACTTTGTATTTAGGGTTTTCATAGGGTTACCCGAGGGCTTTTTGGAATTGGATATCAACCCTAAAATTAATGGTGGTTTACTGAAAAGCAAAAAGAGAAAAAGTCGATTTTATCAAAATAAGCTACAACGATTATGTTGTAATTTTATTTCTCAACACTTGTAAATATTCCAAACAAAATGGCTACTTTCAATATTTAATCAAAATGACTTTAAGGGCTCCGGTATGATGAGTAGATTAAATTTTTTTAACATAACTCCGAAACAATTTGAGATATGAAGTTACATATCATTACATATATGTAGATCTATTTATTATACAAATATATTATTTGAGGCATATTTTTATAAAACCAAAAACTTTCAAACTATACGCAAATATATATTTTTTAACTTTTTAAACACAACCGTAAACAAATCTAAACTGAAATGTTGGTGGATTTCAACTTCTCATGATCCTCCGAAACCTAAAAAATTGTCTTAGCAATTCCGTATTTCTGTGTGTCTGTTTAAACTTAAAAATAAGAGTAGTTTAGTAAAGGGTAAAAAGAGAAAAAAAAAATCGATTTTCACACAATCAGATGTAACGATTTTGATTAAAATTCGTATCTAGGTGTATATTAAGATTATAGATAAACTGGTTTTTTTCCCATGAAAATGAATATAGGGTACTCTAAAGAAGTTGAATTTTACGTATTTCTGCAACTATTTGAGATACTAAATAACTTCTCATCGAAAAATTGTAGTTCTATTAAAAATAAAAACTTTTATATTATATACACTTTTATAAAACCAACCGTTTCGTAGATATTGGAAAATATACTAATACAATTTTTTTGAGCTTTAGTTGTAATTAGATACGTACAATAATTCTCCAATTCCATAGAGTAATTCAATAAAAGTTAGTCTCTCAAAAAGTTATTGTTGTTTTTCCTTAACCCTCTTAAGAGAAATGTTTGTACAACAATGATCTAGCTCCTTCATTTTAGACTCAATAGTCAATATTTACATTTGATATTGGTCAATGCTTATAATTTAGGAGTTTAATAATAATGCGATGACATGAGGATGTGCAGCATCTAATCTAATGTCGAAAATTTGAACCGGAAGTGGAAAATTTAATATGAAGTGTTGACCTTTGTGGACCCAACATTGATCTTTTTTATCGGTCTAAACTTACGAATGAGGACATTAGTTCTTTAAAAGTAAAATTATAAAATTTAAAACTGGAACTCAAAAAAAATTTTGCATGAGTACAGTGTAAGTTATGCTTGGGTTAGTGTATATTATTTCGTTTCTTATATATTTCGAGCTTTGAGTAATATCTCCTTTTTTTAACAATAGAACGAGAAATTCCATGCGGAGTTCCGTGTAGTTTATTTTAAATAAGTCAAAGGGAAGGATTCAATAAAATATGGACAAGACATCTTGTGAATGTGTGGAATGCCAGGTCGCCACCGTGGTTCGGATTCCACGTTAAACTGTAGGTCCTTCATTTCATCTC
>CABFVZ010006868.1:0-14750 GCA_902151445.1 Timema monikensis | reverse complement strand
CGACAAGGTCTAGGAGCGTTGATAATTTACAAGACATTTACTTACTAAACTAAGAGTCTTTGGGGTTTTGTTAACAACACGGTGGGAATCAGTTTATTCCTTGTTGACGCGTAAATCCTGGTGAGATGGACCTGACTAGGCTGGTAAAAGACCAATTATTCTAAGAGATTTCGATAAGGGGAGTGACCCCAGCCAACTCAGTGGCGGAGATGGGATGTCATTTGTCGGACTTGATAGATCAAGAGGACGACGAAACGGTGGTATTGATCAATATAGAATTGATTCCTGGATTTAGCACAGACGGCCTTCACCTGTGTCGTAAGCTTTAAAAATGAAGAGAAGAGACTAAGGGGAATCCGAAGCCTAGTTATTATCAAGGGAAGAAATGGTTAACTACGAGTCGACACATTCTCGACAGAGTAAAGCTTGGACGACCTATCTTTGGAGGGAAAAAAGAAACAACTCCTGGATGAAAGCTTTCAATTAAATACATCTATCTTATCTTTAATAAAGGGTCCAAAAGGAGAGGAGGGGAATTTGACTTGGAGACAGTCAGGCAAGTCGGCACCTGGGACGCCGGACACAAGGAAGGGTGAGGCTGTGGCCGACAGTCGTGGAACTAGTACACTAACAGAGGGAGTGGCCCTCAATGGAACTCCATCAGAAGCGAAACCACTTGACCAAACCCGTCGGGACGAGGCAGTGATCGGGAGTTTATCTCGGAGAATACACACCACTTAGGGGAGGAGTCGACTTGTGTTCGTTCTCAATCTAGTGCGTGATTGGAAAGCCATGTTTACAGATCAGATACAATCGATCGACTTTATTCACAGGTAACTGAACTCAAACTGTCGCTCTCTTAAATACAAGGACGAGAGATAATGTGTTTTTTTCGAGAATTCTACTGCAAACTTCAAGAGTACAGATTAGTACAAAGTGTAGAAAAGTGTGCGTTACGTGTATATTAACCAATGGACAACCCTTAAGGATCGAAGACAAGTCCAAAGTATCACTAAAGATAGGGACATTTATGTGGCCTATCTTGTTTTTGATATCTCCCCCATTACTCACAGAAGTCATCTTAGGGAAGAGAGGTTCATAGTGAATTTGGGACTGAAGATAGATTTTTACAGGAGTTGTGGTACCAACAGGTAGCTTGGGAGAGAGGCCCCCGATTGAACTGGACTGACCGTCCATACATACATAGCGTGTTGTACGGTCCAAGGGCTAGGATAAAGATGAAGAGGTAAACACAGTATGTTAAAATAGAAATCAATTTTATGATTCTGAGTGTGGGTCACGGTCAGGGTATGATTATATTGCGTTTTAAGGACCCTAGGGGTATCGGATTAGGGTAAGGGAATGGATTGGAGAGTAGACACATTTATCCCTTCAATATCAATTTTCGGTAATCTTAGGAACGGGGTTGGTCAGGGTATGTATGATTTCACTGTGATTTTTAGGGTCCTAGATCTATTGGTTAAGGATTAGGATAGATAAGAAGGGGTAATAACATCGATAGAGAGTTTCAGGATTTTAGGGTAGTATTTTTAAGACCCTACGACTGTGGTGTACAGATTATGACAAAGATTTAAGGCTAAAAACATAGGAAAAAAGTTGCATTGGAAGTTTATTTTTTATTTTACTGGGGCCAAATATGGTCGTATTTCCTCTTTACCTTTTATCGCTTCTTCTTTTTATTGTTTTGAAAAAAAATCGTCCAACCAGCAGGCGCAAGCAGGGTAGGACTTGCTACATGAGTGGTCCCGGGTGCAGGTATTGATTTTAGAGCCCTTAAAAGACACCTAAAAGGACAAAATTAAATGCACATATTAATTGTAGCTAGAATTCGATAACCAATATAACATAGGTATCTTTTTAAAGCTATGTTACAAAAATTAAAACGTACATTGGTACTGAGTAGAAATTAGACAAAATCAGCCAATGCATGAAACATTACGAGTAGTTACCATAGTGCCAGTGCGCGGTTGATATACTAGTCGTCATTTGTTTGTGTTATATTGGGGATGGAAACCACTATCCCTTCATGCCTACATCCATAGATCAACGCTATCAGCTTGTCAGAGTGCGAGAGGACATTGCGCAACATTAGGCAACACTGAAATGACCTTGAAACACATGTCAGCTTTCTGAATCCGAGTATAGCAAGGCAAGGAGTTGGTCACAACTGTTTTAAGGGTCAAGATGAGATCAAATACAGTCTTGTCAAAAATATTATGAAACCTATTTACAGGAGAAAAATAATACCGTAATACATTTTTTCTTAATATTATTTTTTCACTTGCTTAAGTCTTTAATCTTTCGCAGGCTAAAATGGGGCCTCTTCAGAGGTGGGTGCCTGGTGCACCGCACCTGCTGCACACCCCATGAAGCCGGCTTTGGGTGCAAGAGATTGTTTTTGTCAGGTCAAAAAGGCTACCGTGAGGCTATCTAACAATAATGTTTTTCTCGCTTAAGCCATCAGTTGTGGATGTAGCCTTGAAATTGCGGCACAAACATTATTAATAGAGTTAAAATTAGTGTATGTACACTAAATATACGTGTTACGATGAACTGCCTTTAAGTGAAACACATTAAAGGTCCTTAATAATAGGTTAACTAAAATAAAAACCTGATGATTAGATTAATCATTACAGTCAATGACATGAGGACTATGAAACTACATAGTACTTATTTTAAGTTCCTATATTGGTTAACTACTTGTTTACGTTCATTAATAAATACTCAAATATTTACACGAACAAGCTCTTCTAAATATCCATAGTAAATTATATTTTGTAATAAAATATTTAAAAAGAAATTAAACGTTGCTAGGGCTACAAATTAAGTAATAATGATATAGCTGTAGGTAAATTAAAACAAGTATAGATTGAAATAAATCTTGAGAATACTGAGTTGAATTACAAGACAAAAATCAACAATCACTAATTTAGTGCCCTACTAATTTTAATGTGAAGGAATTTATATTTATTTAGGTGCAAAATCTATAATTAAAAACTAGTACCATTTACTGGCAGTTTTTTTTAAACGTGTAACCATATAAATTATTTTGTAATCAAAGGCTAGTAAGTTTCGTTAGGATCAGACTAACTTGACTTCGCAAAATAAATAATATTTATAAACATTTGTGTTCTTTTAAAATTTTAATTTATAAGATAATATTTATAATAAGTGCAGTAATTTAATTCTAAATGTCTAATTGACAGAGCTTACAGGCCTTACTTGCCAACTCCACTCCCATTAGTGGAACTAGCCGCTGATGTTGTAAATAAGATTTCGTTGGTGGCCTGCTGGTATTGGAGTGTACAAGATGTGGAGAATTGGGTGGTTGAAGTAGTGAATCTGCCTCAATATAAGGTAAAATTATAAGAAAGTAGTAACGTAAACAGATCAGTATTCAAAGACAACTGATAGCATTGTCAAATGAAATACAAAATAAATATTTTACTAGCAGGATTATCAGCAACGATAGTCCTTGTTTGATTTCACCAAGTTTATTTGATCAAGATTACGTCTAAACCTATCTAGTTCTATTAAAAGTATTTAGATTATGTATCATCTTTTAGTCTCTACTATTAAACCAAAATTTCCAAACTTACATATTATTTCGAACCCACACAACTACCTCGACTGCAACTTTACTACCCCTCCCGTAAGCTATTCTGACAGATCAAGCCCAAGGGGAGGAGGTTGCGACTGCATAATAATATTAAGACATTACGTTTCGTTCAGGATTACTCTAGAAGTTATATGACTCTACTTCATTAACAGTAGCAGTTCCAAGCCTAAGCTTCAGTAAACCAATTTAACTAGTGCGTGCATTAGAAATATCAGTGACTACTGAGGAAATGATTTTACTGTGTTGATTAATAGGTGAGAAAGTATATAACCCAACGGGTAGTAAGATGTGGTGCTAAGTATTATTAATAAGTGAGAAATTAATTTAAGAGTTTATTAAGAATATATAAATCAGTTTAAATACTGTCCTTGAAATTTTTAGCATTTTCAATGCACTGCAAAACATAAAGATATGTACTCATAATATAATGTAATTAATTATATATAAATTTCCTCGAAACTTTGGAATTAAAAACAAAACAAAAATGATAAAACACACAAACATCATCATTAAAAAAAAAGATTGTTTGAACTCTCAACACTACCAGTCTATTTTCCACAGCTTTATTTAATGAATAACACGAATAAAGTAATTTTTTAATTATATATTAATAATAACTAGTTCCTAAAATTAATCACATGACAACAGTGTGAATGTCAACAGGAGTGCTTCACTGGAAACCTGATAGATGGCCGCAAACTATTGCTGGTTGATGCATCAGCATTACCCACAATGAACATAACACAATTTGAACACATCAAGGTTTGTAAAACATTGTGTTGGAAACAAGGATACTTTGGAAAACCCTAGTAATGGGGACAACAACGCCCCCTTCTCTTTTATCTATCATGTTTGTTGCATATGTAATGAAAATATGTTGTCAATTAAATCAAATTTGATTCCATAATTATGCTCATTTATCCATTAAACATCCTTAAGATTAATAACTAAGTGTAACTTAGTAGATTAGACAAGGGTTGACATTAGATATATTCTAATAAACGGATATATACCAGAATAAATATATATTTTATAATCCTGGAAGTCTACATTTTACAGATTTTTTAATAATACGTATAGATTTCACAACTTTCAAGAAGGTGCTGTACATTCCTGAGGTTTCTACACTATCTGGATTTAATAAAATTATTACCTTACAAACTGAATTTTGTGGATGAAACGAACGGTTGTTATTTATGGTCTTTGGCCACCTTTATGTCCCAATCGCAGGGGCTAATTGTGTACCTACTGTATGGACCTCTTCATTAGTAAAATAGTGCCATTCTTGCCGTTTATGGATGAGTGCTGTCAAAATATTCACTTGCTTGTGTGAAATTTTGGGAAAAAAAAATAGTGTAGTTGGTATTGTTCTTATTGAATTCTCCCCAAAACTGTTCAAGAAGACCACCAAGAGCACATAATTTACAAATAAAGTTTGAATAATACCTACGTCATATAAAAAGTGTTCATCTTAATACGTTGTACAATATGTTTACGTTTTTTAAGCTGATATTTTGGAACAAAGTTAGCTAAGTTTTCTTTCGTGTGTATTTAAAGGTGTTACCTAATTGAAGGATTGTATCTCATGGACTTTTGAAAATCATCTCAATGAACAGTAAAATTAGTTGTGATTTGTGTGGAGATGGGAATAATTTAAAGCCCTTACGACGAAGCGTCATGGAGACGGCAAAATCTCGCGATTATAACCATTTTGATGACGCCTACCTAGCTGAGATTGTTAATAAAGTTTATTAAGGGGTCAGTCGTAAATTACGTAAGGGTTTTTTGGGGAACGGGGTTGAGAATTTCAGTCAGTATTTTCTTACGGTTTCTTACGCGCAAGTGTCAGATTTTTTAAATCCATGTTTATGGTGAAACAAAATCTAAAAAATATTGTCAGAATATAAATATAAAGTAGAACCGTTATTATACTTCGTGGTCGGAACATACACAAAAAAGGCCGGATAGTAAGAGGAGCAAAACGCACAAACAGGTTAAAATCCGGTGAAGTGTATAAGTAAGATGTGAGCCTCTGATTGCCTGCTATGACACATAGGCAATGAACCAGCAGTAACTCACTGGCAAGCACAGGATATGACGAGGAAACGGATACTCAAAGGTCAGATAGTCAGGGTTCTAATGTATTCTTTATAAAATTTTACTTCTATCTAGGTGTACCTATGGGTAAAGCGCTCTTATAGGATTAGAGCTGGTCACGTGACTACGCCCCTTAGATCTCTGGTTGGCTGTTGGTGCCCTTTCCCCTCCCCCTTCACAAGAACCCCCTACCTCCTCCTGACACTCTTTCCAGTGTTACAAACTTGTTTATTCTTGTCTCATTTGTTTTTTATTTGTGCTCATTGATTATTTATGTATGCTCATTGCTTTTTTGTGTGTGATAATTACTTTTTATGTATAATCATTGCTTTTTATGTATGCTCATTGTTTATTTATGTATACTTATTGCTTTTTTATGTGTGCTCATTGTTTTTTAAGCCTAGGTAGGATTGGGATGGGCATCGGAGTTTATTTTTTATTTACTGGCATGCTGTCCACGGAGTCGGGAACTCCTCCTGTGGCATCGGCACGGAGCACGAAGATCTACTGACGGCAGCGTAGCGTAGAATGCGACCACTGACTAGGTGGCAGTTGTTTGCCGCAATTTCACTTCCCGGGACAAGCAGCACAAACCTTTCCTGGCGACCGTTTGGATTAGAGTCTGATAAATAGTTCTTCTGCCTTGAGACCCCTTTCACTTCCCCTCACTCCCCCCTCCATCAAGGCAAGTATCGCAACCCCCTACGTTGTAATAGGTTTTTCCCAGTGTCGCAATCCTTTATGTGATAATGGTTTTTTTCTAATGACCGGCGTCACTTTGGCAGCTCGACAAGACAAGTCGAGACAAGAATAGATCATGACCTTGAAACCGTGAGCTATTACAAGAGGTCATTAACCCTGTTCATATTTGGTGCCAGTTTGACGGCTCTACAAGTCGAGACTCATATCTGGTTACCCTACGTGTAAGGGACAGAAAGATTTTGCGTGAATAAAACACGATATTCCAAAACATAATATATTTATTATATATTAAATGTTTTACAGACACATACTAAAGATTTCACAGACATACAGTAATGGTTTTAGAGACATACATTAAAGGTTTCACAGACGTACATAATATTTATTATAAACTTTCACAGGAATGATGCATATATTCGTTTATACGTTTTTCTAAAGTGTCTCTTAGATGCGTTTGTAAAATTGTTTTTCGTTGACAATCCAGAAAGTAATTGTCCAAACCGACGACTTGGCGTGTATAGTAGGCAGCACTGATAAGATCCATGTTTCTGATGTGCGTTTCCACCGTAAGCTGTTCGAGGTCGATGACATTCGCTGATTCTGTTAGTGTGTCACATACATCTACGAGTGTGTGTTGATCAAATAGTTGCAATAGCATGTGACAGGTGTCGACAACATATCCCGGCGGTCGACGGTGACGTCGATAGAGTCCCACACCACACAAATATGCACCCAGCTAGGTGCTAGCTAGGCGACCAGTTTGAGTCTGGCATCTTGTTTCTCACTGATGACGACCATACAGTTACCGCACATGCGTCTCAGATAGATTTCATGCTTATGCTTCATGATTATTCATGCTAATCTTCTGCGGAGGTTGCGTGTTGCTGAAAAACTTTGATATGACCGACTTGTAACTGTCCAGTGCTTGCCACTCTGTACGGTTAAACACCGTACAGTTCCCTCCACATTTTTCAAGATGGACATAGGGCATAAAGTTGTTCTTGTTGCTCATACAGACGATGAGTTGATTGGCATTGACTTCGTCCAGCGGAAACAAAGTGTTGAATTACTGGTGATGACGAAAGGCTTGGCATTACGGGTGCAAAAGTCTTGGCCTTCCATGATATTTGATCGCTTCAACGACTGTCGCAGTTTTGGCTGGCACACCATCGGGACGCCCCTTTTATAGGCGCACGCTGATTGGACGCAGCACCTTGAGGGGCGGCAGGACCCTACAGTCTTGAAAAATGTGTTGTAATATCTCACCACCTTAGCGTCGTTGCCTGTATGATGGGTGGGCGAGAATAGGCTTAGGAAAGTTTTCATCGGAATGTTCTGGGCGCGATAGAGAAGGTACATGAGACAATAATGGCTGTAAACATCCTAGGCTATGGTTTGAAGTTGAGCGTGCTATGAGACGTTCGGGAAGTCTATTTGTAAAAAATGCCAGATGTAACTTTATATGGGGTGGAAAACTATAACCGTCAAAATATTCTTCCACGTTGTTCTTGTCAACAAAGATGGCGACCCAATGCGTCCTAGGCTTATTGTGTGTGAATCAGTGCTGATGATGAGGGCAGAAGGTCGAGCTATTCTTGCGGGTAGTTGATCAGCAGGGAAACCACCCGACCGTACAGAACAAAACCACGGGTTTGTTTTCAGCACACGTCTTATGGTGTGCGTGTCTATCTTCAATCATTCAATCTCGAAGTCCCCAAACGATGGAGGCCGAACAAAAATTGCATACAGAACTATGTGCCATGCACATTGTGCGGCCCAATTTAAAAGTTTTCAAAGACGAACAACCTCTGTCGTACAGATCTACGACTAGAAATTTTTCTTTTTTACTCTCTTGACGTAGACAATTTAAGCACGCGTTGTGGCGCGGGAGATGAAGTATTCGAGCAGGCTGTAATACTACTATCCCAGGTAATACCATGCAGTTTATTGACGATATAGTCAGCTTGCTTTTTAGCGGCGGCTGAAAGTTCCTCGATAGCGTATGGGGGTTTTAACACTCAATATTTAAGTAATATACCGCATACAAATAAAACACTCAGTTCCTTGATGATAAACTCTTTGCTGTCGTAGAGGTAGCTCTGGAAATCCACAATGACGTCCATGATTTAAATGACGAGTGTAAGGGGCGTGAAGTCGCTTATATTAACTCCCATAATCGGTCACGACGTTTCTGTCCTTTCCAGTGGTAATGATCTTGACAAACTCCCTTACATTATACAGTTGACGGTTTCAGTGAGCTCTCTGGTGAAGCTCACTTCGATTCTCAGAGAACCATGCTTCATCAAATTCCATTGCGATGTCATGTGGGCGGACAGATTAGGCGTGAGATCGGTAGCCATGAGATGATATCCCTTAAGGAAGGCTTCCCGTGTGATGTCGCTACCTTAGTTCATGAAATGGATGGATACTCGATCCTGAAAACATTGCATGGTAGGACATGACATAGCTGCCGTTTGAAAATTCAGATTGTAACAGTTTCGACGGCACTTGTTCCTCATCCACGTACAGCGAGAAATGGTTAATGCCATAGGTTTGGAAGTTGAACTGGATTGTTGTGGTGTCTCCGTTGAACGCAGCGTTTGATACAAATCCCACGATGCATCATTTGGGTAACTGTCCGGTGAATACGTTGTCCATTGCTTTCCCTTGCACACCCGTAGATATATTAAGTGTTTTTACTTCCACGCGGGTGATGGAATTCTGTGTGAGACTAACGTTTAATGCCTTGGCATGTGCCAACAGTATAGAAGGTGCTACTTTGACACGTCGCACTAGAAGGTCGGCTTCAGCAATGTGAGTCTTAAGTTCAGGGACGGCCATAAGACTAAACCCGGTTCTGGAATGGACCAACTTAACTCTGAGCTCAATGCCGTTCAAAAGGTATTTCTTTTGGTTAAACACGTCACCATGTAGATACCCCAAAAGATCCACCATCTTACTTTTTGTGGTGAGACTGCGACGGGCCTAAAAGCCCTTGTTACCGGCGTTAACCTCCTCAAAGGTACCGGGGCTGTCAGCAAACCACAGACCGCAAGTCAACTGTGTTCTCTATAAGCGTATGTGTTGTTTGGCGGTGATTTACAAACTCATCCACCTGTAAATAGCGAATGCAACCAGTTGTTGACGTGAGCGATTTGATCCACCTCAGTAAAAGCACCACCGTCGGTTTTCATGATGGCCAACCTGAGATAGAGCATGGTCTGTGAAAGATCGATATAGAACTCGCCTTGACCGGTAACGGTAAATTCGATGGGCGAATCATCAATGAAGGGAGAGATAGGTTTGTACTGGAGCCTTTGTCCACTTTCAAGACTTGTTTGCGTCGGTGGGACGTAAAAGAGATAGAGTTCACTGCTGGCACACTCGCAAAACTGAGGGTGTAGAAACGACATTTCAACTGAAAATATCTACCACTTCATTCTTGGCATTTTTACGTCGGGCAACGACAGAAGACTGACGTCGGTGCTTCTTACGACGCCCTTTATAGCCTGGGTCGGTCATCAATATGGCGATATTCTGCTCCAACTTGCATTTCAGATTTGATCCAACCTCGCCAACACGCTGGCGTTGGGCCTCTTTGAAAAGACGCTGATTGGCGACGTCGGAGGGCACGTCGTCACCCGTATGAAGTGCCTATTTTCCAATGGTTTTAGCACCACTTCTCAGCAACGGTACGACGCTCTTGAAAAGGCCGCTGAAAAAATGCCTTCCCATGCCCGCGTTGATAGGGAACACTGTGGTAGAACGAAGATATTCCTGTTCAAGCCTTGTTGACGTAGTATCTTTGATAGGGACAGTTCATGTTGAGCAGCGTCTAAAATGAAGTTTCACGCACACTTTTCCAAACTCGAATGATACAGTTTTATCAGTGTCTGTTCTTATATTGATTTCCAGGCTTTCAATTTCCCTACTAAGTATGGGTACGCAGTGCAACGGATCATAGCTAACTCTCTTATGTATGCCGTAGAGAAAGTTTATATTGTTGATACCGACGATATGTAAAAGTGGTGTCACAATGTCACCCACGGGCTGAGGATCGACGATATCCGAGTAGATGTACATTTGCGAGGGGAGGCCTAGTAGAATGTTGATAGCATACGGTGACTTTTGAACTTTGATCAGATTTCTCTTAGAATCGAAACCAAGCTGAAGACTTAATTGACTTGATAGAGTCAGCAGCTGTATAATTGGTGAAAAAGAAACAACGTCCACTTATTTGTTGGGGTTTGAGTACTTGAATACAACTCCGGAATCCCCTTTAAACGACTTTGACCAATTCATGGATAGTGCTGTAGCTTCCAGGAGGGGTGTGATCCTTGAACATTTGTTATTGTTAAACACCGTTAGCGTCAACATAGTTGTATCATTCAATATTTTGGCCCTCGGGTACGGTGGTGAAAGAACACGGATATTTGGCGAGAGCGACTTCCCACTGGCCGTCTTGTGTAAGAAGGTAGGGTAGTTGAGTGGTAAAATTCGCGAGAGTATTTTTCGGGAAATATCCCATAGAGCTGTCGCTCGGCAAAGTGATGTAAAACTGGTCCTTCATGATAGGGCACTGACGTAACTGGCAGGAATCCAAGAATTAAACAAGGCGGTGTAACCTTTACACTGCACGTACACTTTTTTCTGGCACCTTTACCCTTGACACGTAGTATTTTATCAACTTTTAAAGTTTCCGGAAGACGTGCGCGTTGCAATCCGGGTTCATAAAATGTTCCCTCCACCTGTTCACTAACAAGATCTGTCAGCCTGTAGACGACTGGTTGTCGCAACACGACACTACTGACATTGAAAATTCTTCGCTTCCATTGCTTTCGTAACCCTTTTCAAACAGCATTTTGGATTTGCTAATACGCACCGTCTCACCGACTTTCATTTTTGGCTTACTATTCACGTTTTGACGCCGCTTGCCCTACAGATTATCTCTGACTTGAAGCACACAGGTTTCTGAAACCTCGGTAGGCGCCATATTGATACTGTTATGTTTTTCACCATTGTAAGCATCGACGAGATCTTGGAGGACGTCCACATACCGATACGTCTTACTTTTGGTAAAGTAGCGCCACATGCGCCCTTTCCGAGTTCTATTGAATCATTGCACGATGCTTGCCTTCACGTCCAGATTATGCTTTCTTATTTGAGAAATTTCCGGACTAGATGTGACATTAACTCTGTCCTCTTGTCCATCTGTAAACTTAGAGGTTTACGGCCACTATGTTTGAAAGTGTCCCGAAAGGCGTATCTCACTAAACACGTCGATAACGGTGAGCAAGTACACAGCACCATCGTTGTATTTTCCGAGACTTCACATATCGTTGAGATCGGCTTGCCAAAGATAGTCAATGTTGACACCACGTACTTGTTGCGTTTAAACTTTTTTATTACAGGTTTATGTAGGGTATAAGTGTCCTGCGCACGAAGCAATTTTTGTACTTTGTCGGGATCTTTCTTGGACGCATTTTTGAGTGACGCCGCCCCTACAAACCCCGTAGAATGAGAAGGGTCGTAGTAGATGTCGGCTAAACGGTTCCTGTTTTAGTCCACCCTTTTCAATTTCTTCTTCTTAGGTCGTTGTGACAGTGTAAGTGGTTTGGGAACGGGCGTTGGATCTCACATGGGCACCAAACGTTTCGGAATTACTATACATTCTTCGGAAAGTTTATTTTTTGAAGTGCCGTGAGAGATCGTTGACTAAATCCACAATATAGGATCCACGGAGAGGCGTATCTTGAATACTCACTTTCCGCGGTTTCGTCCCGTAAGATACCGCTTCGGGAAATAATATGTTCTAATAAAAGTTCAGCAGTTTTACGTACCTACACGGGTATGGTATTGAGTACAGCAGTGATGGGAAGTACAGACACTTCAGGGGTGTTCGTGGTGGTGGTATTTTCAGGTGGTGGAGGGTGTTGACTAAAGTGCAGATAGCGCTGTAGCACATGTTGGTATAAAGTTCATTTAGACTTGTCTAGTTTTAAAGCGAGGATTTTTTCCATTTCCTTGTCCAGCTCGAAGACTACTAGATTTTTGGCCGATGCCATTTGTTGGTGGTGGGTTGCTGGTAACGGTGTAATGTTTCTGGGGACACCTATATCATCTTTTTCGTGTGTTCCAATATCTACTTGTTGAATAAGGATCCGATAACACCGCTGAATAAATGGGCTAAAAGTAAGAGCTTGAACGCTCCTCCTTTCTGAACGAGTAGTCATCTCTTCTTCTTCCAGCACTCACCTCGTTTGACCAGCTTGCGCAGCTCCTGCTTGTGGCCAAGTAACTTTGTCTTCTGCAGATTTTTCACCAGCACCCACCATTTTAAAGTTTTGTATGCACACTCACAAATAGAGTCAATCATTCTGCCGTTTTCACCAAGGCAACACGTTGCTGCGGGTTCATGCGATGCATCGCACGCAGTAGAGGGGCTTGCTTCAGCACTTTGGTACTCATGGTTATGAAATGATCTGTAATCGAGAAGAGTTGGTGTTTTTATAGCTTTTTCGTGGTAGGTACACTCAGCACCCGACATTTGTGTGGGTTCTATGTCTGTTCCACTCGAGTGTACCTTGTTTGAAATCTAACAATATATACCTGTAAGGAGTACTGGTAGCATCAGCGTAAGCCTCTTGTTAAACACGGGGGTTTTCAGAACAGACTTGACGTGCCAAGTGTTGAATCTGAGATTTATCCCTGTTATTATTAAACAGTACGATATAATGTGCGTTTAAAGAAATGTCTCTTTGGCCCTTGCCCTGGTGGAATATATTTTGTGTAAGGTACATGACGCTAATATTTTGATGGTGGCATTCTTTGGTGAAAAAATCAACAACCACTTCGTTGGCTTCACGCATCAGGCCATCCAGGATAATCAGCTGTGGAGAGTCATTACAGATGTCATCTATTTCCGGCAAACCCTTACAGAATATGACGCGGGGACTTGACCTTCTTGTTTGAATTCCGGTTGCCATAAAGCATAATAGCAGGTGAATTTATCAAATCTAACGTCACACATTGTGTTGAAGTGACGGATAAAGTCGGCTACAAAGTGTGACTTTCGACAGCCGGAAGGGTCGCCGATGATGGCTGAAAATGAATGTTTCAACTTGTCCATAATGTTTATGACTGAGCTTATAAGATAAATAAGCTTGTATTTATAGGATAGGAAGGAAGGGTGAGTATACGTTAAAACACAAACATAACAAATTTATAATATTTATTCACAAAATTAAAAGTTGTTTGCACTATGAAAATTAAACATTGAATATTGATATACACAAATAAATGTTTAACAATCATGAAAAGTATACATGGAACATTTGTTTACATAAATAAAAGTTTTTACATATATAGCTCACAGAATGAAAAGTATACTTGAAATATTTATTTACACAAATCAAATTTTATAGAAATATATCTCACACCATCATAAGTATACTTGGAATATTTATATACACACAAATTAAAGTTCATACAAATATATCTCACACCATGAAAAGTATAATAGGCATATCTATTTACACACAAATAATAGTTTTAGAAATATTGCTCTCGCCATGAAAAGTATCCTTGACATATTTATATACATATGAATTACAAATCGTGGGAGAAAAACCCCTCGCCACTTACGCTCAAATATATAGCAGGACGATAATTACCCATGGACCAGTCGCTATCCGCAAGGCAAATTCCATCCTCACTAAAAAGAGCTAAAGGTTCCGGGCTATCGGGGGCTGAAGGCGTCGGGAGTGCTTATTCTTCTTGACAGTCTGTAGAATAAACAAGTACCGCTGTACACCAAAGACGAAATAAGCAAAATAGTTACCATTAAAACATACAAAACTTTTTAAAATATACCTGAATTTATCAAATTTTCCAGCCCATCGAAACTAATTATGATGCTTACTAGCCGCAATTATTAATTATAATGACAGAATGTAATGATTTTAAGGTATATTTATAGTCGCTTCAACGGGGGGTGTGCCACATGTAAGGGTGGCGGCTTTTTATTGGTCAATACTATTGTTTCCGCATCGGTGGTTGCCCAATCCTCATATAGGAGCGTCTATTTACCTTTACTTGTCACTCGTGGTCAGACGTCTGGTGAATACGGACTCTGGTGGCTAAGGGGTTTGATATGCCGTGAGGGACCGCTATCCACCCACCGCTTTCATGTTTATTTTTCCAACAGTGCAAATGCGGGTATACATTCTAATATAAATTTCCTAATTGTGTCTTATCAACAAAAAGGGGTAACGTCGAGATTAATAAAAAAAAATGAACTTGTGTTGGGCGC
>CABFVZ010006866.1:0-14765 GCA_902151445.1 Timema monikensis | reverse complement strand
AAAGATCATTTATAATAAGGAAGATATGTATGTTTCCAGGAGCTTATAAAATGTCTTTGCAGGGAACCAAGGATTGAAGTTCAGACCTAGAGGGGAAGAACTCACACGCCTCTGTACCTCGAGAGGCTCCTCCCACCCTCCTCTGGAGAGGCGGGCCAATCAGACAACCCACCCCCTCACGCGAACCGTCGACTCACGGGACCATCTCCATCCTCCACCCCCCCTGTCATGTATAAGGAGAGAGAGAGAGAGGCGCTTGCGTCCTCCAAACATACTTCTACCATCCCCACCCCCCCTAGCATCACAAGGCGCGAGAGGGGAGGGAAGGGATGGGGGACACTTCCCCCTCTGTGCCTTAGTACTCCTGGGTTAATCTTACTTGTAATGTAATGTAATGTAAGGTAAAGTAAGGTAAAGTAAGGTAAGGTAAGGTAAGGTAACGTAACGTAACGTAACGTAACGTAATGTAATGTATTGTAATGTAATGTATTGTAATGTATTGTAATGTATTGTAATGTATGATAAATAAGAATGATTTACAAGCTCGTTAATAAAAAAAAAATTTATTGTACTTTACTTAAGATTGGATTTTGAAAATGACTAGAATAATTTTGTTCAAAACTTGTATCTATAGAGTATTTCATTTGATTATAAAAATAGAATGTTTGGATTTTTAAAGAAAACTTACTAAGGGCTAGTTAAGTGATAACTAATTTTTGAACATTTGGCTCCAAGCAATAATGGACAACTTGAGAAAGCATTTTCGATTTATGTCGTATCATAACTAGTGTATTTAGTGCACGCTTCAAGTAATATTAATTTCACATACTAGTAGTAAGAAATGCAAAAAAAACTGCATTTAAATGGACGTCAGGTAGAAACTAAATTACGTTTCTAATGAGTTGCCCATTGTTGGTGTGGGTTTCTTACCCAAATCGCTATTCCTTCTCCCTCAAAAACGAAACACCTACATAAGCAGGTTGAATTTGTTTCTATTAATATTTTGTACAGAATAATATTGAGGTAAATAAACATGTCATAGGATACAAATAAATATAGTTCAAGATAATAATAAACTCTCATTTGTAAACCAACACGAAATATTATAGCTGTTGTTGTAAATATTTTATTTTCCAAATATTCCTAAATTTATATGATAGGGAAAAAAATAGCTTTATTCAGACATAAGACATCCAAAGGAAAACCTTTTTTGCCCTAACGAACACAATTATGCCAATAGCAATAATAAACGCCACCTTTATATATACATACGCATATTGTACAGCAAGTTTATTGTACAGTAAGTAGATTGTCAATTTTGGATATATTACGGTGAGTATATTGCACATTAAGTACTATATAATAGAGTTAATTTATTGTACAGTAAGTATACCGGGTATTTTAAATCATATATATATATATATATATATATATATTGTGCAGTAGGTATATTGTGGAGTAGCGTAAGTATATTGTATAATAAATATATTGTAAAAGAAATATATTGTACAATAGATGTAATGAAAATTAAATATAATGTAAAATAATTATATTGTATAGTAGGCTTATTACAAAGTAAGTATCTTGTACAGTAGATGTATTGAAGAGTAAGTATATTGTAGAGTAACCTTATTATAAAATAAGTATATGTAGAGTAGGCGCATGGCAGAGTAAGTATATTGTAAAATATGTACAATGTAGGTAGGTATATTGCAAAGTAAGTATATTGTACAGTAGGTGTATTGCAGAGTAGGTTTATTGTTCACTAGGTGTATTACAGAGTTAGTATATTGTACAGTAGGTGTATTACAGAGTAAGTATATTGTTCACTAGGTGTATTACAGAGTTAGTATATTGTACAGTAGGTGTATTGCAGAGTAAGTATATTGTTCACTAGGTGTATTACAGAGTTAGTATATTGTACAGTAGGTGTATTGCAGAGTAAGTATATTGTACAGTAGGTGTATTACAGAGTAAGTATATTGTACAGTAGCTGTATTACAGAGTTAGTATATTGTACAGTAGGTGTATTGCAGAGTAAGTTTATTGTTCACTAGGTGTATTACAGAGTAAGTATATTGTAAAGTAGGTGTATTACAGAGCTAGTATATTGTACAGTAGGTGTATTGCAGAGTATGTATATTGTACAATAGGTGTATTACAGAGTAAGTATATTGTAAAGTAGGTGTATTACAGATTTAGTATATTGTACAGTAGGTGTATTGCAGAGTATGTATATTGTACAGTAGGTGTATTACAGAGTAAGTATATTGTTTATTTAGTAAATTGCATAATAAGTATCTTGTAAAATGTACATTGTACAGTAGGTGTAGTGCAAAGTAAGTATATTTTAGAGTAATTATATTGCAGAGTAAGTATATTGTAAGGTAGGTATATTGAGGAGTAAGTGTATTGTACGATGGAAGGCTTATAATATATTATAGCAAATACCTTGTTGATGTCAATATTAACAAATGTTTATACAGCCTAACGTTCACTTTAAATATCTGACAGCAAAAACAGCTACTAGATCTACTTTCACGCATTCAAATGTCAAGTCATCAGATATGCAGCTATCACTTTTGTAAGATATTATAAATTATTTAAAATCATACTTACAATATAGTAAAAGTTTTTCAATGTTGACCACTAAAAATAAGTTTGTATTTTATAGAAGTTGTTCCTACCAGAACTCTACATTATTGTCATTATTTCTTCTCAATACCGTTATTATCTATAAAATGGGACAGCATCATAACATATGACAAGGGGTGTGAGAAAAGTAGATTTATTTATTTTATTTTATTGTCATAATGCTACCATTTCTTACTTAAAATCAATATTATATGAGGTACGTTTAAACTTTATGACTGTCCTCAATAAACCTAGCACACACTCAAACAAGTAAGATGCATCATTAGCCTCGTGGTTTTTATTTCAATTGACACATAAAATATTGACTAAAATATTTACAAATTTACTTTTTATTAGGAAATAGTGAATGAGCTTGCACGGTTTTGCAGCTTTATCGTACCGCTGGATTGATATTGCGAAAGCGCAACACCTTCTAAACAACACGAAAATATAAATAGATTAAACAACAATCTAATTAGATCGAGGAAGATAATTTTCCATACAAATACCAAATTAAAACAATTGAAATCATGCTTTAGAAAGGATAATGTTAACATTTTACACGATACATTTTTTGTTGGTTTGAACATTTATATATTACTATGGCAAAGGGCATATCAATGCTTATTATTTGATTACAAAATAGTATTTAGACATGACAATTTAAAGATATGCACACACACATACAAACTACATGTTTACATTGTTGTTTAGAGCCCCAACAAGAGAGAGGAACGCATCAATTATTTATGGAAGAAAGAGATTGGCTTGTTTCTCACTTACCGGTTGTGTTGGCTGCCAGTCCCAAGGTTTGCTATCTTGAGCGCCGCCGCGGCGGTGTGCGTCGGGTCCCCAAAACCGTATTAGTTCACTATTTGTCCGCGAGGTGGCTTCGTCATCATCATACAGCCACTTCGGACTTAGAGTTTTCATCGAGTCAGTTTAAACTCGTGCTCTTCACGGTAGATGAATCGTAAACCTAATTTATAATAGCCGCACTAGATTCCATAAAATTGCTTCACTTCGTAACATTTACGTTAAAAACCAAATAAAAACATCAAAAATACAGTGTTCTTTTCTCCAGGATGTCGATGGCATTCTTTGTTTGTTTCGGGTGATGCCCGCCTAGGTGGCAGCATAATCGCTCGACTAAGATGAAATAGTGGGGCAGATGTCGTCCCACGAGATTGGGGGAGCTGTGGCTTTTGAAAGAACGGCATTCGCGAGGGTGAAAGGGGTGGGGGCAATCGACACAAAGGGCCAACCACCATATTCATTGTTATCGCGCCGGTCCAGACAAACACAAAAGAAGCTGCAAGAACAAAAGCCGAGGTTTCCATGGTAACCAATTTTGCAATTACAGTGGCAAAGATGTTGCTTGATGCTGCCATCTAGAGGTTAGAAAATCATTTATTTAGGTTGAAAAGTTCAGATTTCATATTCCTTGTTGACCTTTAGAATTAAAAATTGTCTATAAAGAGGTATACATATGGCACCTTCTCGTGAATTCATAGCAAAAAGTGGCTTAAAACATACTTTAGTGGTTTTATTAACTCATCATTAGTCTTGACAACTTTATGTTGAAATTTTAGTAATTTGAACAACACATTTGTATCGAGTTCCCTTTTCCTTTATTTTATTAATAAAAACATATTTGTAGTTTTTAAAGGAGGCTACTATTTGTATTTGTACTAAAAAAGTTAGATAAGCTAAATATTTTTGAAAAATGACACCTGGACACAGGAATCAAACCTGATACCTTTAGCTTAACGTTCTGAGGCTTTTGCGTAAAGTTATCTAAGATTCGTCCCGTTCTCAGGGTCAACCATCACACATAGCTCAAGGCAGAGTCTGTGATGGAGGTGTGAGCTCGTCTCTTTCAGATAATAGTCGCCAGTAACTTGGGGGGTTGCATGTACAAGATGTAACTGTACGGAGTTGATAAGTGTGTTTAATGCTTAGCACTCTGTCTTACTAGTTCGGATAATACGCATATTAAATAATTATGTTAATGTGCTATGGGTGAGGAAAGTTGAATTTAGAGGAAGTGTACCCGAGTATGCGTGTAAGAAGAGTAGAAAAACATTTTGGAAAAAAACAACCTCACAGTGCCGGGATTTGAACCCCGATACCCCACTCGCCAGTCTTTTGCGAGAGCGATGCCTTAGACCAAGGGTGGAAGCTCTATAGCAGACGTGCCACCAGGTGGCAGCTCTATAACAGATGTGACACCGGGTGGCACGTGAACAAGATTTGATTGGCACACGCCAACATGAGAAAAATAAGCGTTGAATAAAACTTTTTCTAGCGTGGTGTACTTTTTTTTAAGTCCGTCATATTTCGACAGCCACGTCATTCAACATAAAGTCACAATGAACTTCATGAAGTCAATGGTTACCCACTTCAGTGTCCGCATGGTCTAACGTGCTACTCTCGCAGTAGGCTAGACTGCCGATGACGGGGATATCAAGGTTCGAATCTTGGTTGGGTGTGCTGACGGTGATTTTCCTAAACTATTTTCCCTCTCCCTTCACGCAAATGCAGGTACACTTCTTATAAATATAAACTTCCTAATCCCATAAAACCATTAGCGTAATTAGTACATGAGCAATACGTGTTAAAAAAAAGTCAACGCTTATAAATAGTCTTGACTCGTACTTGTGTGCATCCTGTGTGCTATGAACCGAATATAAATATTTTGTCTAGCAAAATACAACATCAAATATATTGAAAACTCACACTTTGACATGGGAATCGAACCAGGGACATTTGGCTTGGATGTTTAAAACCAATATGGAAAATATTATTTAAGTTTTGGATTTTAACATTCATGTATTGTAGTTTTCTCACTGGAGGTGTCACTTTCCATATTTTTACTATAAGTTATTGAAATTAATATTATCTAAGGCATTCTCTTTGGCAATCAATTGGCCATGCGGAGTAATGCTCAGTGGTCCTGGCTACGAGCTTAGGAGGTCTCGGGCTCGATTACCGGCTGGTACCTTGGGTATTTTTCCCGAAAGGGGATTACCATAACGGTCACCGGAATTTGGTTATGTGGTCTTTAGTTAGATGTAAGTGTTTCCACTGGTTCCACACCCTCATACTATCACCCTCACTTCAACTCACCGGAACATGGAAAGAGCCTCCACGGAAAGGATGTACTATTAGTATATTTGGGCGTATATTGGTAAACTTTACATTAGTACTGGTTAATATTTTCACTGACTGGGATACAAATTATGTAGCCCAGACGCTCAATATTATTGTCATCATTATAGTTTGACAATTTAATACATTTTACATATTTGGGATTATTAAACTAATTAGAATTTTATTTGAGTTATTTCATTCAAAAATATTCCCTAAGTTTGTTTTTAAATACTCACTAAAAAAGAAATTAATAGGTGGCACACTAGACTAGTTCAAAGTTCAGCTAGTCCTAGGTGGCACACTAGACTAGTTTAAAATTCAGCTAGTCCTAAGTGGCACATTAGACTAGTTCAAAGTTCAGCTAGTCCTAAGTGGCACACTAGCCTAGCTCAAAGTTCAGTTAGTCCTAAGTGGCACACTAGACTAGCTCAAAGATCATCTAGTCCTAATTAGCACACTAGCCTAGCTCAAAGTTCAGTTAGTCCTAAGTGGCACACTAGACTAGCTAAAAGTTCAGTTAGTCCTAAGTGGCACACTAGACTAGCTCAAAGCTCATCTAGTCCTAATTAGCACACTAGACTAGCTCAAAGCTCAGTTAGTCCTAAGTGGGACACTAGACTAGCTCAAAGTTCAGTTAGTTCTAAGTAGCACACTAGCCTAGCTCAAAGTTCAGTTAGTCCTAAGTAGCACACTAGCCTAGCTCAAAGTTCAGTTAGTTTTAAGTAGCACACTAGCCTAGCTCAAAGTTCAGTTAGTCCTAAGTGGAATACTAGACTAGTTTAAAGTTCAGCTAGTCTTAAGTGGCACACTAGCCTACTTCAAAGTTCAGTTAGTCCTAAGTGGCACACTAGACTAGCTCAAAGTTCAGTTATTCCTAAGTGGCACACTAGCCTAGCTAAAAGTTTAGTTAGTCCTAAGTGGCACACTGGACTAGTTCAAAGTTCAGTTAGTCCTAAGTGGCACCCTAGCCTATTTCAAAGTTCAGTTAGTTCTAAGTAGCACACTAGCCTAGCTCAAAGTTCAGCTAGTCCTAAGTGGCACATTAGACTAGTTTAAAGTTCAGCTAGTCCTAAGTGGCACACTAGCCTAGCTCAAAGTTCAGTTAGTCCTAAGAAGAACACTAGCATAGCTCAAAGTTCAGTTAGTCCTAAGTAGCACACTAGCGTAGCTCAAAGTTCATCTAGTCCTAAGTGGAATACTAGACTATTTTAAAGTTCAGCTAGTCTTAAGTGGCACACTAGCCTACTTCAAAGTTCAGTTAGTCCTAAGTGGCACACTAGCCTAGCTCAAAGTTCAGTTAGTCCTAAGTAGCACACTATCCAGCTCAAAGTTCATCTAGTCCTAAGTGGCATACTATCCTAGCTCAAAGTTCAGTTAGTCCTAAGTAGTACACTCGTTGGAAAAGTCTCACCATACCTACCTTTTACCGATCAATTACCAAAACGGGTCAAAACATGTTGACTATTATGAGATTTGATTAATAACTCAAATAAAATTGTAAAAAAATCATCATTCCTAAATTTTAAAGAAGGAAAATTTATTAAATTGTAAAAGTGAGTGCCTTAGGCAGTAATAATTTCAATAACTTAATGTGGTTTAATTAGCATGTTGTAATATTGGCTATCCAAGATATTCATGTTCGGTTAATAACTTGTGTTCAACAGAACACAAGATGTAACCAAGTACAAGCCAAGACAAATTCTCTCCGTTGGCTTAACAAAGTTCATTGTAACCTGACATTAACCTGCTTCATTGACCACATTGTCTAAGGAGTCACTCTCGTGTTATACTAGCTTGCCGTTGGCAGGGAGATTGGGGCTCGAATCCCCGTAAGGTGTATTGAGGGTTATTTTACTTAAATAGTTTTCCACTCTCCCTCCATGAAAATGTGTGTTCACTTCCTCTATATTCAACCTTACCCATTCTTAAGCGTACAACTTGAACGGGTAGTAGTATGTGGTGCTAAAAAAAACATTAAAAAATTACATTGAATGAAGACAATTGACTTTAAAAAAATATAACCTTTTGGGATTTTTTTTTCCATGTTGGCGTGCCTCCTAAATCTGGTTTGCGTGCCATCCTTGTGCTAGACATTAATTATACCTGTATAATGTACTTTAGACTGGTTAAAAGAGGTCTCTATCAAACTTAATTATTCACTTCATCATATGAGAGAAAGTATTGTGATCGTGAAAAAAATCTCAAAATGATGACGAATTTTTACATTACATGTGAACACGAACCCAAAATAGTGGATTTTACTATTCTGTCTGTCTGTCTATCCGTCCCTGGCCGTGCATCCAAAACGGTTCGATGTATTTTGTTCAAACTTGATATTTAGATAATAAGTATAGGGCTATACAACTTTATTTTCCACCCTAGCCCTTCAATTAAGAGTTGTTAACTAATGAGATTTTTTTTAATTCGAAATTTTTCAAAACTAGCTAAAAGATTTTGTTTAAAAAATATATATAGAATTTGTTTGACATAACATATAGCACTGTTTACTTGTTTTTTGGGGTAAAATCTCATTTATGGGTAGTTTAATGATAACTGTGTTTTTATTTTAGTTTTAATATTTGAATAATTCGCTTTAGCGATTTGGTTCAAAATTAGTATCAAGATATTATTTCACAAATAAATAATAATGTGACATAATTTATCTAAAATAAATTAATTTAACTGTAGTTGACTTTCCACAAATTATAGAAAATTTGAATGTTTATCAAATTGATATTTAAGACTTAGGCCTAATTCAAAATGACAATTTGTGAATAGTTTTTCATTACAAGTAAGAGTTATTTTTTACTTTTTTAAATAACAAATACATTATAAGGTAGTCTAATATTTTTTAAATCTAGATTTAAATTTTAAAAATATATCCAAACAATTTGGTTTAAAATGTATACATAAAGAGTGATTATTATGTTTAATAAAATGATGAGTTTGTCTTTATAAGTAAAACTTATTCAAGGGTAGTTTACTAAAAACATATTTTTGATCATTTTCTTCCAAGCTATGAAACACAATATGAGAAAGTTTGTGCGATTGTGTAGTATATATATATATATATATATATATATATGCTGGAGTCTTTATGGGTAAAAAATTGTGAAATTTCGCTTTCCTGGAAAATGTATTTAATGTAACGTTCCCCCTTTTACCCTTTTATAGTTATAATATATTCTATTCCCGTGGCTTGGTGTACCTTTCAACAGTATTTAATATAATTGGAAAGTAACCCTAAGAACGAAAATGTACGGTAAACAATTTACAATACCTATTGTAATAAGTCTTTGGGTTAATTTGCTAACTTTTTTTTTAAATCTCAGTTTGTTGGATGGTTAACAAGTTTTTGGTGATTTTGAACTGCGTGATCTGAGCTGTATATTTTAATTGAAGTCAAATTATTCCTGACGTCATTTATTGTTGCTCAATGGCTCCAACTTATATTGTTAGTATCTTTAAGCCATTCGATGGATTAGTTCCTTGAAGTTACGTGAATAATGACCATTGACACGGGACTAAACCTGGTAGCTTAGTTTTGAGAGCATTCATTTAAAGGTACTGGGTTTAATTCCCATCCCCGGGTTGATTTTACAAACAATTTAAGGACAATGTGACTAATGTAATAAAGTTATACTTACAGTGCAGTAGTTTTCTTAAGCAGCGCATCTTACTACCTATTCGGACAATACGCTTCGCTAATGTGTTAGTGATGAGGAAGGTGGAATTTAGAGGAAATGCACTATCATTTTCTTGGAGCCAGTGCAGAGAATCATTTAAGAAAAAACACCCCCGTTACACCCGACTGGGATTCGAAAGCCGATCTCCCCTCATCAGCCACCCAGTCTGTTGCAAGAGTGGCATTAGAACATTCGCTAATAGAAGTGGGTCAGTCGATATTATTTTAAGCAAGTAATGATTTCAAATTTTTATTTTTGTCCCTACTTAAGGACGTTAACTATCCCAATCTAGAGCCAGCTCTATCCAGTCCACCTCATATAACCCTGTCCCTGTCTTGAGCTAGTTCTATCCAGTCCACCTCATATAACCCTGTCCCTGTCTTGAGATAGTTCTATCCAGTCCACCTCATATAACCCTGTCCCTGTCTTGAGATAGTTCTATCCAGTCCACCTCATATAACCCTGTCTTGAGATAGTTCTATCCAGTCCACCTCATATAACCTTGTCCCTGTCTTGAGCTAGTTCTATCCAGTCCACCTCATATCACCCTGTCCCTATCTTGAGCTGGTTCTATCCAGTCCACCTCATTACATACTATCTCTTTCAGGTTTATTCTAATTTTATCCTTCCCTCTGGGTCTAGGGCTTCCCAAAGATCTCTTAATATTTGGTTTACCAGGCAATTACCCTGAACAAGGTTTGAGATTTTTCAATTCGCACTTCATGTCCTGCCCACCGTGATCTACGTGACTTGATTATCCTAATAATGTCTTGTGATGAGTACAGGGTATGTAACCCCCACTTCCTAGTATCATCATCCCTTTTGGACCAAATATCTTCCTAAGCATCTTATTTTCGACACCGTAAATTTGTTTTCGTCATGTAAAATAAGAGACCATGTTTCACAACCATTAAGAGCCGCTAAAATTTTTGTTTTGTTTATTCTGAGTTTAACATTCCTCGACAGCAGGCGAGTATACAACAACTTACTGACCTAGTAATAGCAGGCATTTCCTGACTGTATTATTCTTCTAGTTTCCACACTAATATAATTATCGCTCGTTAAAATTGTTCCTAAGTATTCAAACTCATTAACCCTGTCAAATGATTTGATGCTTGAAGTAATTTCTAAGCTATCGTCCCCAATATGTGTTCTCTATGTGATCATATACTTAGTATTTTCAACGTCCACTTCTAAACCTACTTCCTTACTAGCCTCTAGTAATATTTCCGTATCTCTTGCCGCACATTTCTTTCAAAGCTAAATTATACAACTATCCTAATACATGCAGTTTACCGTTTGATGTTAACCCTTCCATATTCTCTTGATTCAACCTAATTGCTTACTCAAAATCTGGATTAATTAGCATAAGCTCAAAATATCTATTCCCAAATTTTTCTCCGCACATACAAACTGAAATATTTCTCCGATACTTAAAAAGTGAAAAACTGTTACTCTAATTATGGATGCCTAAGATGAAATACCAATCATTTGTAATATAAGGCCTTCCTCTTAGCCAATTTGCATTAAATTGGTTAATTTATTTTTTCATTGTCAAAATGGTTAAGTAGGACAATTTAGATGTCTTAATTGAACACAATAATTATTAATGTCTTATTCTAAGGGCTCGAGAATAAGACAGGAAAAGGAACTTCCTGTTAACTTTGATCTTTTATGACGGATGAAAACTACTAAAAACTAACAAATGTGTTAATACCGGTGCCAAATATAATAATTATTTGGTCGCATTCAAGGCTAAATTCTTGTAAGAGGACAATAAGCAGTAAGAAACCAAACCGTCCTCTTGGTACAGAGACTAGAAACAACACTGTCTGCTTGGTACAGAGATTAGAAACAACATTGTCTGCTTGGTACAGAGATTATAAACACTGTCCACTTAGTACAGAGATTAGAAACAACACTGTCTGATTGGTATAGAGATTAGAAACACTGTCCGCTTGGTACAGAGATTAGAAACAACACTGTCTGCTTGGTACAGAGATTAGAAACACTGTCCGCTTGGTACAGAGATTAGAAACAACACTGTATGATTGGTATAGAGATTAGAAACAACACTGTCCGCTTGATACAGAGATTATAAACAACAATGTCTGCTTGGTACAGAAATTAGAAACAACACTGTCTGCTTGCTACAGAGATTAGAAACAACACTGTCTGCTTGGTAAAGAGATTAGAAACACTGTCTGCCTGGTACAGAGATTAGAAACAATGTCTGCTTGATACAGAGATTAGAAACACTGTCTGCTTGCTACAAAGATTAGAAACAACACTGTCTGCTTGGTAAAGAGATTAGAAACACTGTCTGCCTGGTACAGAGATTAGAAACAACACTGTCTGCTTGCTACAGAGATTAGAAACAACACTGTCTGCTTGATACAGAGATTAGAAACAACACTGTATGATTGGTATAGAGATTAGAAACAACACTGTCCGCTTGATACAGAGATTAGAAACAACACTGTCCGCTTGGAACAGAGATTAGAAACAACAATGTCTGCTTGGTACAGAGATTAGAAACAACACTGTCTGCTTGCTACAGAGATTAGAAACAACACTGTCCGCTTGGTACAGAGATTAGAAACAACACTGTCTGCTTGCTACAGAGATTAGAAACAACACTGTCTGCTTGGTAAAGAGATGAGAAACACTGTCTGCCTGGTACAGAGATTAGAAACAGTGTCTGCTTGTACAGAGATTAGAAACACTATCTGCTTGATACAGAGATTAGAAACATTGTCTGCTTGGTAAAGAGATTAGAAACAACACTGTCAGCTTGCTACAGATATTAGAAACAATGTCTGCTTGGTACAGAGATTAGAAACACTGTCTGCTTGGTACAGAGATTAGAAACACTGTCTGCTTGATACAGAGATTAGAAACACTGTCTGCTTGGTAAAGAGATTAGAAACAACACTGTCTGCTTGATACAGAGATTAGAAACAATGTCTGCTTGGTACAGAGATTAGAAACACTGTCTGCTTGATACAGAGATTAGAAACACTGCCTGCTTGGTAAAGAGATTAGAAACAACACTGTCTGCTTGCTACAGAGATTAAAAACAATGTCTGCTTGGATCAGAGATTAGAAACACTGTCTGCTTGATACAGAGATTAGAAACACTGTCTGCTTGGTAAAGAGATTAGAAACAACACTGTCTGCTTGCTACAGAGATTAGAAACAACACTGAGTAGAGCCTGTCCTTATAGACGAGTGAGACGGGACTCAAATCTCGACCTTCCTGTTCAGAGTCAAGCTGTGTAGGTGTTGTTAAGAGATTAGTTAAGTTCACAGCTAGAAATTGTATTTTAAATGTTTTTACTTACTAAATCAAACTAAACAACTAAAAACTTCAGATCCAGACTATCCCTATTTAAATAAAATTTGTCACCAAGTCTTAGTACCCATTAGATGTATACGCTACTATACGTACTAATTACAATAATGTATTAGAGGTGAGTAAGGTTGGATTTAAAGGAAGTGTACCCACATTTTCTTAGTGGTGGATCTGAAGACCATATAGGAAAAACCACCCTGATTGCACCCACCCGGGATTCAAACCCCAATCTCCTCATCATTGGAAGTCTAGTTTGACACAAGAGTGATGCCTTAGACCATGCAGCCACCGAAGCAGGTTTGAAAGTACTTGGTATATTTGGGAGTATATAACATTCAAAGATCGACATTTAATGACGATGCTACGCGTTCGACTTAAGATGACGAGCTTTGAAGTTTATTGACAGAATGTAATTACGATAAGTGGATAGAGACGAGAAAGATGGAATTTATATGAGATATAGGTGTACGTTCATCTGTGATATGTGAAGAGGATACGGGGTAAAAGGGGGAAGTCACATTACGGACAGAACTCTTACATCTCAAACATCTTAAGGACCCCATCAAATAATTTTGTTTTTAGCACCGTATCATACTACCCGTTCAGGTTACACACTTGTGTACTGATTACGATAATGTGTTTAGGAAGGTTATATTTATAGGAAGTGTACCCGAATTTGCATAGGAGAGTCGAAAACAATTTTGGAGCAACCCCCCTCACTACATCCGACAGAGATTCTAACCTCAATATCCCCGTAATCGTAAGTCTAATCTACTGCAAAAGTAGTGCCTTAGACCATGCAGCCACAAAGAGGGTTACTTTAAATTAATTGAAATATTATAGATACCTATTTCAACCATAATCTAAATTTCATTAGTTATAGTTGTCTAACTCAATTTGAGTTAAAATTAGACTTTCCTCTCTTTTCCCCTGTACCCTTGATATGGAAAAACAACCACAGTGTAGGAGTCAGCCAGAGCTCGAACCAGGACCTCCTCGTAAGCGTCAAGCCAGACTACACGAGCGATACGGGTGTACTGAAAGTGTGAGGTGGGTCCCGGCGGGCGGTCCATGTTACCGAGTAAACCAGGGGGGACTACTAGAGCGAGCTGCCTGCCTGGAGGCTCCAGCACGGCTCTGGAGCGAGCTGCCTGCTTCCCTGCTTGCCTGGAGGCTCCAGCACAGCTCTGGAGCAAACTGCCTGCCTCCCTGCCTGCCTGGAGGATCCAGCACGCCTTTGGACGAAGGGTGGTTGCAGCAATTACACCACCAACCTTCATACGAACAACCTTTTACCAAATACAAACATATTTCGAGCGACCAAAACTGATAACATGTTACTATTTTATTGATTATAGATAGTGTAGGTCAGGGGTCTCCAAACGTTTTGCTACGTGGGCCACATAATATATTTTACACATTTTTGCGACCAAAGTAACGTTCAACTGTCCTTCAAGTAAGATTATTTTGCCCTGAATGCCTTGACATGTGCAAATAGATCATAAATGTAATTTGTTTCAACATGCAAATTTAGATTCAAGTCATATGGCTAGTCACGTCTGCAAAAAATTCCAATCTCCAAGGCCAGTCAGTGTTTGATAAAAATGATTGACATTGATTCTTCTCTGTGAGATATGAGTCAATTTATATGTAATAAATTGTATTTATAATAATTATTATTCAAAATAATTTTATTTAAAAAAATTGGGTTACATATCTCAGGGATTACTTTTATAACCTTCTGCAGAGGGACTTGGAACCACCTAAAAATCGTCACAGTCAAGCCATTCTGTTTAAGGTATAAGGAATGGCGCCTGCGACTGAAAATGAGGGTTTGCAATTAAACAATAGCACTCTGGCTTGGTGTCATGGAGGGAAGCACTCTGGCTTGGTATCATGAGGGAAGCACAATGGCTTGGTTTCATGGAGGGAAGTAC
>CABFVZ010006865.1:0-14773 GCA_902151445.1 Timema monikensis | reverse complement strand
ACTCGTAGTTACTTTTACGCCATAAGTAAAATATCTTCGGGAAGCTTGTCTACACCCGTAAAGTTGTGTTCCTCACTTATAATATGACGTTTGGAAGAATTTTTGACCAAGCAATAAGTCTATTTTAAGAACAATTGTATTTTTCTGTCCATTAATCACTAGGTTGCATTTTGAATTCTAAGGACAGGTCTTATTTAGGTTGCTATTCAATTTATTTACTGACTAGTTGAATGCCCATTTTTCCCATGGGATATTGTGTTATTATTTATTTTTGGATGAAAATGAGGAATTTTTGTTTGAAGCTTACCCGAGAAACTCAGCGAGGAGGTGACAATGTATCGTTTTTCATGGGGAGTCTTATTTTTGGCAGGTCCCCTTGCGTACTATCTGGGGAGTTTTATTTCCGGCAGGCCCTCTTGCCTACTACCAGACGAAATCATGAGTCTTGGGGTAGTTGTATCTCAAAACTTAAGTTGTACTTAAGAAGAACGGGGCTGAACTGGATTCATTTCGTTTACAGTACTTCTCGGTAAACGACGTTGGATGTTCTTCCACATGGTGCTAAAATTACGAGGTTAGATGGTTTGCTAACCCTCGAAAAGGCTACATAAAACTGCCCATGTGAAAAACAATCTTCTCGTACATCGATACCAGCCATTTTCAGTTATTGTCCCTGTGATTTGTTCATTGTCATGGCAAAGAAAACCTTAACAGGGAAATTGAGACGTTTATATTCAATAGGATAATCTGATGGAATAATTGGAATTCTCGGTATAAACACGATCTCGTTCACTGCAGTCCCTGTTAAAATTGTGGCTTCAATGACGTTTGGTTGCAAAGACTTAACTGAAGCTTTATTCCGTTACAAAGCTTTGGTGTATTTAGGTTTCTGAGAAGCATTAATGGAGCACCGGCTTTCAGGGTGAGTCGATGAGGCAGCATTCATGAAGGGTTGAGAGTAGTGAGAAACTTGACAGGATAGTTTATCGCCTCATTGCTGTTAAAGACCGAGTCAATTTATTTGTACTTAACCTCAAGACCCTCAATTCTTTGCAAAAAAAGACAATTGAGTTCTGAGCTGACGCATTTGTGGGAATCAGTAAAGCTCTTTCACAAAGCCAAAACGATGATTTTTGGTCAATGTGTTGAATGTAGAGGTGATGTAAATGTGATCTATAAGACTATCAACAGTGTCTACAGAGATGTAGAGTCCAGCTGGAATGTCCATCACGTTGTTCTGATTATTCAATCTGCCCTCACCAATATCAAGCAACATCTTCATTAACCTGCCCTGTGATCTCGCCTTAGGTAGACTCTCATATTAATTGTTGTGAAAGTTTTTCAATATGTTGCCATAATAAAGAATGTTTTAGGCAAGAATGAACTTCGTCAGCTCTCGTGCCTCTCGGAACAACATGGAATGTTTGTCTGAAGTCACCTGCAAACAATACAGTGACTCCTCCCATAAGTCTGTTATTGTTCCAAATATCTCTAAGAATGCAATCGAGAGCTTCAATGCCCACCTTATGAACCATGGTGCATTCGTCCCAAACAATAAGCTGGCAGTCTTTCAACATTTGAGCGATGTTACTTTGTTTAGAGATATTGCACGAAGAAGAGTCAACTTTGTTTAGGTTAAGAGATAGTTTGGATGCCGCATGAGCTTTTTTGCCTCCCTCTAAAAGAGTCGCAACAATACCGGAAGAAGCAACAGCTATATAAAAACTACCTCCAATTCTAACTTTGGCCAGCAATAAGTTGATGAGTAAGGTATTTCTGGTATCTCCTGTAGCATTAGAGAAAAATTATTTTCGTAAAGATTACACTATAATTTGAAGTATATATGTATAAAGGCTCCTTTGGTCTGCTGTAAAACACTGCTCATGGCCGATTACAAGATATTTCAACCTGCTAAAATGATAGCTATCTGTTAGGATAATTAATTCTTGTTGATTACGATAGGCAGAACATGCAGAGTGAATGGGAGAATTTATAACCATGTTCAGACTGACTGGCAAACCTAATAGGAAAAGACCATTAGGAATACCTAAACGCAGATGAGAGGATAACATCAGACTACACTAGGTTGACTAGATAGAACTAACTCAAGATAGGGATAGATGGCATACTTTTGTAAGTGCAGCAATGAATTTTCGAGTTCCTAATGTCATAGAACAGGGGCCCTCAATTAATTTTGATGGAGGCCCGTTTTAAAAATTCGACATACTTCCGCGGCCTTGCAAAACTTTAACAGTGACTCAAATTAAAGCCCTATAGGATTATATTAATTCAAAAACTCCATTTCTTTCCCTTTAATTATTTTACTTATTTATTATTGCTACCTTCCATGGCTACTACCCACCCAACACCGAAATAGCATAATTTCTTCTGTTTATCACTATTTCGTCAAGGTCCTTAAAAATGCATTCGTGGTCCGGATGTGGACCGCGGTCCGCCACTTGGTCACCACTGCCATAAAGTAAGTAAGTAATGAAAGAAGCAGCTTTAGAAATTCTGTTTACACGAGTACACAGGAAATAAAGGGTCACCCGAGGCAGAACCCGTTACCTCGGGAAGGTTGATGAAACCTACACGGATGGACCGTGCACTAACCATAAGCTTGGATTCGACCCATTTCTCAAGCAGCCACGTTTGCGTCAGACCATCGCTCTTTGTCATGCTGGGCCTCCGGAAATCTATACACCTTACTTAGTCTTGGTTACAGACAAATAATATGCCCAGACACTCAACCTCCAGGTTAAAATTGTTGCACTCCTTTTGGCAGCTTGAGTCCTTCAACACTAGGATCGCTGCGGTTAGTCCTAACATCACCCAGCAGTGATACTAGTGAAGCCAAGTGTTGAAGGACTTAAGCTGGCAAAAGGAGCGCAGTAAAACCCCCGTAAGGTTGAGAGTCTGTTTCTTATTTGTCTGTGGCCTTGGGGTTCCCCTCTTATTTGCCTATCAACTTTGGAGTATAAACTCCTCACCTCATATTCGAGATTACAATAATGGTAAACATATTTGATCAAGCAACATGTATTCATTATCATATATAATAAGTGACTGTAACATTTTTTCTGTCAGAGTTTCGGAATATAAAGTCGGTTTGTTAAATCTTATTGGTAGGCTATATCTTTTAAACTTTTTAGTAATTCTCTAAAATTAATAATTATTTTAGGTTAGATATAACATGTCACTTTAATATCTCTCTTTCAAAATGCTGTAAAAAAAATTATTTTATTTTATTTTATATGATTACAATTTAGTTAAATTATATAACTTTATTGAGTTTATAAATTTACAATACATAGCAATTGTTTTATTTTATGTGGAAATGTTTAACCTAAAATGACAGATCTTATATTCTACCTCCATTATAAATAAAATGTGAAGAAATAATTTCAAATTTAAATGAATATCAGCCAAAAAATCTGAGAATATTTCCTAGCCCAAAGAATAAAATGATTATCACTTTAGTTAATAACTCTAGACATATTAGAGTGTACTATACCTCCATATCCATTGACACAAGCAAAGATAAGCCAACAAATGCTTAGAGCCCATAAAAATCTGTGTGAAGCAAAGAAGAAAGAAACTTCCAGATCATTGTAAATATGATCCTCTTGTACCAACGGATGTCTCAAGTAGAGCGATAGTAAACCTAATAAAATAGAAATAATCCATCCTCCAGCAACCATTTTCTGTAACATAACATGGATGATATTAATCATTTCTTTATTCATAAGGAAAAAATATAATTTCACAGACAATAAACTCTTCACTTATCCTGAAAGGTCTTACCTTGACAAATTACAATATGGCTCTATATTATAAGCTGCACCATAATGTTAACTTATCCGTCAAGGTAACGGTAGTTCAGATAGTTCCAGGTTTAATGAAGTGTACTTAACAAGTTTTAGTCGAGCTCACTGCTCAAGCAAAGTTAGAACTATCACATGTTAATGGATATACAATCAATTTGGAATAACATTTCAAACGTTTTCTCATTCTTGGAATATTGAAATGTTAATTGTTTGGTATAAGCTAATAATGATATTAATATATTTACAACTATCTATATCTATTATACTATGGTGTTTTTCTCAAGTTAGTATGATAATTGAACTAACGCATTTATATTTACAGTAGAATCTCGTTAATCTGAACAAAAGTGGAAGAAAAAACAAATTTAATTTTAAAACAAAATTGATTGTAATAGTAAAAATTAGTTAAAAGAAACCATGTGTAAATTCACTCAGTTTGTTTTGCTTTCAAAAATGAAGAAGTAATATATTATAGGGCACTTACAACAATTATTTATTTATTTGGCATGCTCCTAAAACCAGTAAGTCTCCTTTGTCGAATCGAAGTGAACCTGTTACTCACCCCACCCCACCTCCACCACAGCGCACGTGAATAGCACACACGTAAACATGCCCATTAGACCTTACAGTGAATTTTTAATTTACATCATAGGAAATATTTAGGTTAATCCGAATAAGTCTTGCTATCAATTAGTTCGGATTAACGAGACCACTGTATTTATCTCACCCACTTCAGTGGCCGATTGGCCTAAGTCGTCACCCTCGTGTTAGACTGGCATACTGGTGACGGGAAGAACGGGGTACGAATTCCAGTCGGATCTAGAGAGGGTAGTTTTTCCTACGTGGTTTCCCATTCTCACTCCACGCAAATGCGGATAGATTACCTCTAAAGTGCTTCCTTCCTCATCCCTATCCCATTAGAGGATTCGTATCACAAGCAAGGGCAGAGTCTGTGATGGTCGTGTGAGGTCATTGGCAAGTTAGTAGCTACTCTTCTCTAAACTATAAATCTATACTAATATTATAAAGAGGAAAGATTTGATTTTTTGTTTGTAATGGATAGACTCAAAAACTACTGGACCGATTTTAAAAATTCTTTCACCAATATAAAGCTACATTATCAGCGAGTAGCATAGGGTATATTTTATTTTGAAAATTTAATTTATTCCTCATAAAAATGTCGATAGTATATTATATAGTCATTGGAAAAANGGGGGGGGGGGAGGAAAGAGAAATATATGTAGTGACAAGGAACGCAATAAAAAAAAGATTAAAATAAAATTTGGGGAAACGAGAGGAGTAAATGAAAGTGAAGGAGACTGAAAAATTAATTTGATTTTAACCATTTGTTTGATTGGTGTATACACAATTCCTTTCGCGCCTAGAGCAAACAAAATTATAGAGGAATGATATGAAAATAGGAGGAAGGATAAAAAGAGGGAGGGGATTATACAGTGATGGTAGGACTGTATTTAAAAAAAAATAAGTAAAAAAAAGTTTTGTTTTTATATTGACATGATGGATGATTAGAAACTTTGTTTTACGGGATTCCTTACAATATTTTTTTACGGGGAAGGGGGATAGTAATGAATAAAGCTGAGGAATATTTGAATCCTGACTAACTTAGTGGCAGATTATTTACAAGCTGAAACGAATATGTAGCAGTTGAGCGCAGTAGCACTTGAGCACATGAACTGAGGTACGAGGAATAGAATAAAGAAATGTTGTTTTCCCAGGCTTGGCTTGTTAGTGAACCCACCAAGTAAGTCAAAAAACTAATTTGAGTTCCCTGACTGCGAGTTCTATTTACGCTCTAAAAAAAATCATTAATTATAATACTTTTGGCTTGTGCTTAAGTGATACTACTATGCGGACAAGTGCTACTACTTTCGGCTTTTGTTCAAGTTCTACTACCATGCGCTCAAGTGCAACTAATTTTGTTTTGCAGACAAGTGCTACTGCCACGCGCTCAAGTGCCACTACTTTTTGGCTTGTGCTCAAGTGCTACTACCATGTGCTCAAGTTCCAATACTTTTGTATTGTCTTAAAGTGCTACTACCATGCTTTCAAGTGCCACTACTTTTGGCTTGCGTTCAAGTGATACTGATCTCAGTTGCTTCATAAACGCTGAAACAAGGTTCTAGGTTTTTATCCTCATGTCCAGGTAGCATTTTATATTGATTAATATAAAATTATTACCTTAGTAATGACAATCTTCTTTTCATTGATATCCTTAATAATCCAACCAAGTACCAAACCCATCAACCAAGTTTGGTACCTTGTATACGTAGGGAAATATATCATTGATATTTCAGGGTTTCTAAAAACAAACAAAACGTTACAATTTTATTTAATAATAAATAAAGTTAGAGTTGGATGGAGTAGAGTTGATAAAAATACAGAATGTAAAATATCTTGGAAAATTGATTGAATTGAAGTGTGGGATTATAGAGGATCTAATAAGAAGAGGACAACAGGGGAAGTTGTTCTATAGGTGTATACGAGAACTGCTATGTAGCAGAGAAGTGCTTTTGAAGTGTAAGAAAGTGCTATATAGGGCTTACTATGTACCCACTGTCAGATAGGTAGCAGAAACATTGTTATTGAATACGAGGAGCATATTAATTGCACAAGGCGGAACACGATAATGAATTAAACTATTCGGGAAATATTGGGCGTGTAGAGATTTCATGACATAATTTATAAATAAACACAGATGTAATGGGGATGGAAAAGAAGAGGATGCCAAAGAAAATGATGGATATTATGTAGGAAAAAGACCACAAGAGAGGCCAAGAAATAAATGGAAGGAGCAAATAACAGAAAGTGTACACGTGAGAGGAGAATAATGGAAGAAATTAATGAAGTAAGAATGGTGAAAGGATAGAGGAATATGAGTCATTAAAAGGACAAAACAAACCTATTAAAATACAATATGTTAAAAAGACAAAATGAACATAATAAATATACTAAAATTATTATTATTGTTGTTGTTTAAAGGCCATCGACACATTGAGGTCATTAGGGCCTTGAACGATATTAAAAACTTAGTAAAATCCCCATAGAGAGGAGAGACATAGTAATTCACCTGCAGAATATACAGGTGAATACACAATATACAAAACAATAAATGATATGGATATAAAATACTAGTTAACAATATGATAAAATAGCCATCTGAGACACTCCATGGGAGTGCTCAAATGAGCTCTTAGTACAAATGAGTGATACACTTGCTAAAAAAACCACAAGTGTATCACTCCAATAAAAAGACATAACAAACATATTAAAATATAACACAATAAAATGACAAAACGTGTTAAAATAATAATACGTTAAAAAGACAAAACAAACAAATTAAAGTATACTAAAATGTTAACAAGACAAAACCAACAAATTAAAGTATACTGAAATGTTAAAAAGGTCTCAATATGAGATAAAATTCAGATGAGTCACTTTACGAAAGAGACTCAAATGGCACTAAAACGATTCGCTTGGCGTATAAAATATAGTAAACAAATAACTCCTCCTGCACTATAGCGTAATAAAAAACGAAGGTCACCTTTAAAATCAAGAGCCAGACGAATAGGGGCATACTTGTGACACTCCACCAAAATGTGGTACATACTAAGGGGGGCATCACAAAATTCACACACTGGAGGTGGTTCATCCCCTCTTAATAAAAATAAGTGGGTTAAAAATGAATGCCCGACGTAGAATCTCGTCACGATGACCTCCTCTCTTCTAGACTTCCGTATAGAAGAGGGTCATCGCGACACACCGTCCCTGATGGACCGCAGCTTGTTCTAAGCAGGGGTCGAGACCCACTGCTCGTGCCAGGTGCGTAAGACCCCACGCCGAACATAGCCCTTTAGATATAAAAACATGACACCCAAATTCGCCTCCGGAGGCAGGCGTGCTGCCTCCTTGGCTGCTTGGTCCGCCAGTTCATTTCCTGAAAGACCAACGTGACCAGGAAACCGGAAAAAGGCGAGCCGGGTGCTTAATGAACCAATTTTAAAAATGTGCTCATGTATCATCTGCACGAGGGGATTCCAGGAGTAGAGTGTGGACAATGCCAACAGAGCACTCATGGAATCCGTGCAGATGAGAACAGAACGGTGACTACTTCGGTATACAAAACACAAAGATTTAAAAATGGCATACAATTCAGCCGTTTCTTAATGTAACCAAATTTAAAATTGGATCCTTCCACAACAAAAGCACATCCCACGGAGGCTCCAGATTTAGAGCCATCAGTGTAGATGCGTTTAAGTCCGTGAAAGCGATTGGAGAGGAGTTCATTAAAGGTCCTCTCATATACAAAGTTTGAGGTGGTCACTTTAGGGAACTTGGCAAATCAAAGTGGTATTGAGGTAGACGTATCTTCCAGGGAGAAACTCGACCTGAGGATGTGGGGATAGCTTTGGCAGGACTATCCCACACGTGTCGAAAACCGATAGAATCTTGATCCCAACCGGCCTTGCACTACTCCATTTGGTTTCATACAAGACACGATTGAGGGGATGAAACACAGGGCAGTAGACAACATGCTGTGGTATGCAATGTAGTTTTGACACGTAAGATGCCAGAAGATAGGACCACCGGTAGGGAAGAGGGGGCTCGCCAGCGTTAGCACAGAGGCTGACGACTAGACTGGTACGAATGTCACCAGTAGTCAGTCGTATGCCAGCATGGTGGACACTATCTAGCATCTTTAACGCCGAAGGTCTCGCTGATCCATAAACAAAACTGCCGTAGTCTAGTTTAGATCTTACCAAGGGGGAAGGGAATAAAGAAGTAAGGAAAGTAAGAGAAGAAGAAAAAGGAATAGAAAGCGAAGGGAGAAGAAGGAAAGAGATAGAAATGGAAGGAAGAAAAAAGGAAGGGAAAGGAAGGATATAGGATAGGTCTGTCCTGCACGAGGTACGTCCTGCACAGAAACCTTCCCTTTATGTCACCTCTTACGAAAAGCAGGGGTTACTACGGAACTATTCTAAACCCCGTCCCACAGGGGGGCCTATAGAAGGGCTCAGAGCTCGATGCTAGGATTTGGGATTGGGACTTTACACAAAGGAGGGCTCAAAGCTACATACCGAGAAAGTTTGGGGCTTGGGGCTGTACCTATAAAAGCGCTCATTGCTCTATCACGAGAAGGTTTGTGGCTCGAGGTTGTATCTATAGAAGGGCTCAAATATATCTATATCCCTATCCCGAGGGGGTTTGGATCTTGGGCTTGTACGTAGAGGAGGGAACTTGGATATGGCTAAAGTAGGGATAGGTGGGTCCCCAAATTAGGTCCCGAGGGAAATGCACAAGAGGAATTCCTGCGAGAGTAGTGGGGGTTGTACCTCTTTGGAAAGAGGGTGTTGTCACCTTCACCCCCTGAATTTCCTAAATAGGCAGTTGATCTGCTTAGTCCTGCTTGTCTTCCAGTTATATGAACTAATAATGCCTCTTAGTATCTCGCTACAATTTTCGTCTAATATTAGAGGAAAAATGAATACAAATTAAATTACCACTATTATACTATTGTAAGTTAATACCTGTATACGATAAATATTATATTTCATTAGTATTTAGAGCATGAAATAAATTGCTCACAAAATTCAAAATCAAATTTTTTTATAAGTCATTTTTTATAAATAAATAAAAATGATGTTATAAAAATTGGTCATTTATATTATTAAATTGTAAAATTTGAATAGTGATATTTTGTGTGTATGTGAAACCAAGAGAAAAGGGAAAGATGTTTTGATGGAGAAGGATGGTGTCCTGGCATTGTGGTCAAGTGTGGAGGAATGGGTAAGGTGAAGTCGGGGTGTAGGCTTTAACACTAAGCCCAACAGGTAAGCTGTTTGTAAGGAGGTAGGATTTGGAGTCATCTAGACTTCTATGGGTAAGTATAAAAAATGCATCCGTAGAATTATGTTAGCTGCTGGCTATGCACCGATGGAGGGTGAAGACGAAAATTTGAGAATGGAGCTTTGAAATGAGCTCAATGAAGTCTTGAATGCATTTGTACCAGGGGAAATAATTATCTTGTTGGGAAATAAGAATGGATAGGTGTTTTATCCAAAGAGAGAATTCAGAAAGAGTGTTAGGAATATATGGTGATGACAGGGTACACGATAATGATAATTAGTAAGTAAATCTGTGTTTTGAAAAAGTTTATTTGTATCGAACACATGGTTTAAGCACAAAGTTTTCATTTGTATACATGGTAAAGGGGCGATTCGAAAACGAATGATTTTGTTTTGTATGATGAGAAACTTAGACGTTTAGTAAGGAGTACTTGTGATGTACGTGGAACTGACTGTTGAACGGATCACTTCCTAGTGATCTTAGTGGTTGAATTGGATAGGAATTTTGTGAATAAGCAGCGTAAGAGTACTAAGCAGGTAAGATTAAAAGGATAAAAGTGTGAGATCACAATTTGAATGGTTGCTGTGCGAAAAATTAACTTTACAAGAACATGAATGGAATTTAGAAATAAATGCTAATGGTGTAGAAAGTGCATGGACCAAAATAAAAGAGGCCGTAATTTAGTGCACAAAAGATGTATCTGGAGTTGCTTTGATGGAAAACTTAAAAATAAATGCATGGTGGAATGAACAGTTGAAAGTAGCTGTAAGAGAAAATAAAGAAACATACAGAGTAAAGATTGATGTTAAAGTGTAACAGAGCGTAGAGGTGGTGGGAAATATACAAATTGAAAAATATGAAATAAGAGTAAGTATTAAAAGAGAGTAAGGAGAAAATGATATTTAAAAAAGAAATAAGAATGCAGAGTGATTTTGAAGGAATAAGAAGCTATTTTGGAAGTGGGTGAAGAGAACAAAAAAGAAGTGCAAGGAAAGACCTATATAATTCAGAATGAACGTGGTGAGATGATTGTGGGTGAAACCAGTTTAAAAGAGCGGTGGAGGGAGTATTTTGAGCAATTGTTTGGTGAAAGAATATATAAAGTAACAGAAAACAGTTAAAATGTTATAACTATGGAAATAATTAATGAGACTCGGGCATTAAAAGCTATAAAAATGTTAAAGAATGACAAAGCTGCGGGCGTGGATGGGATCACATGAAGAATTCTTAAGTGTGGGGGCATGGTACTACTTGCAAGATTGTTTGAGTTGTTCAATGTGTGTACTGGAAATTCAAATATTCGTAATTACTTGAAGAAGGTTTTCATTGTTTCATATTATTAAGACAAAGGCAGTAAGATTGAATGTAAGAATAATAGGGTAATTCGCTTGTTGAGTGTGCCAGGAAAAGTTTTTAGGAGAGTCTTAATTGAGAGGGTGCGTGAAAAATATTACGGACAAGATTTGGGGTGTGCAATGTGGTTTCATGCCAGGTAGAGGTTTCATGAAGAAGAAATTTGCATTGCAACAAGTGAAAGAGAAATGCATGGCAGTAAGGAAGAAAGTTTAGTGTGCATTCGTCGATATGGAGGAAGCGTACGATCGGGTGAATAGGAACATGATATGGAATGTTCTGAGAGATTATGATGTGGATGTCTGGTTAATAAATGCAATTATGGCTGTCCTTGACGAAGTAAAGCATGCGTTAGGGTGGATTGAGCTTCAAGCAAATGGTATAAGATAAGGTATCCATTATTGTTTAAAGTCTTCAAGGATAAGTGTATGAGGGATGCTTGTGAGGACGTGGTTGTCATGCAAATGGACAATATGAATGTAAGAGCGTTGTTATATGTAGATGATGCCGTATTAATGGCTGGGAGTTAAAGTAGCGTGCAATGCATTAAATTGTTTGAACGTGGTGTCAGACAGAATGAATCTCCGTATAAATGTCTCCAAAACTAAGGTGATAATTTTTAAGGACAGATCAGGAAATGGTTGTCAGCTTGGTATAAATGGAAAACTGTTGGAACAAATGAATGACTTTTGTATCTGCGCAGAATGTTTTGTAAAAATGAGAGAATAGGATGACAAATCAATACACGGATGAATGCATTTTGGTGAGTAGTTGGATGTATCTGGACTAATGCCAAGATAGTATATCAAAGTATGCTAACGCCAATATTGTTGTACAGATGTGACGCGTAGGTTTGTCATAAGAAACTCTAGAGCAGGATAAATACCGTTGGAATGAGATATCTAAGAAATATATGTGTGTGGAAAAACTCAAATGAAAGAGTGCTGAAGGAGTGCGGTTTAAAAGGGAATCCAATAGGTCAAGGATGAGTGTGGTTCGAGTGACAAAGCAAATATATGATGAAAGAATGTGTGGAGCAATTGGAAGGGGTAGACCATGTAAGACGTGGCTAAATGTTGTAGACGAATGTGCGAAAAAAGGAAACATTAGGCGTTTTAATAATAAAAGAGCATGTATGACTCAGTGTATGAATGTTTATGAAGCGAAAGGTGTATGCAAGGATAGGGGAGTGGGGATAAACTTAGTGAGGATTAATTAAATACGGAGTTGTTTATTATTGAGTTATACCTGCAAAGTTTTTCCCTGCCCCGTAAGTAGGGATTGCAATCGAGCACTATTTTCAATCCAGCGGGATCCCGCAAAGGTTATAGTTTTTTTTTAAAATTTAAATAAATATTCTTTGTTATAGTATAATCAAATGTTTATTAAAAATTACAAAATTCAACAATATCTTACTGCACCTAATTGACTAATTATTTTACTGTTTGACTACTTATTTATTAATAAAAAAGTTCAAAAACAATAGCAAATATCAATATTTGGTAATTTTGTAGTCTTTGTACTCTAGTTAACTAAATATATTACTTCTAATCTTTATCTGAGGTAATTATAATCGGTCTTCTTTATTAAGAGATTTAGAGTATCATATGAATTCAGGTTAAGTTTACTAATTGTCTTAATTTTTTTACTAAAGTAAAGAATCAATAAAAAATGTAACAAATTTATAGATATCAAATAATAAGTCAATTCTCTTTTTGGAAAGATGATCTTAAAAAACAAATAGCATCAATAGTGTTATCTCCCAATCTACTTATTATAGAACTACATATGTAGCCAGCGGCCGAAAAGGCTTTTTCTGCCTCCACACTTGTTGGTTTGATAGTTAATAAATAGTCGTGTAACAAAGTCAAATACTTCCCTTTCACTCCATCAGTTTCAAATGTCTTTCTCTGTTCTAGTTCCTGTCTGTTTAGTGTAATCTTCATTGTCTTGCTTTAGCTCCATTTCTAATTCCTCTTGTAAAGTTAAATTATTTTCCAGAGACTGTTGACCATTATCTGTATCTACATCATCTACAAGTTGTACATTTTCAGCGTCATCTTTAATGACTCGGCATAAAATGTTTTTCATTTCTTGCCGTAACTTATTATTTTTCGGCATTAAAAATGTAGGATTGGGCGTTTTCAATTCTTGGTCATACTTTTTTTTTGATGCTGCAAGTAAATCAACATAGCAGTAACTTCACTACGTCTTTCTTTCACTCGTGCACGTAGCGCCTCGGATAGTTCATTGCTTAAAACTGTCTCTTGTTTCTCCAGTTTCTTTAAAATAAATCGTAATGTTGTGTCTGCAGTTATTAGGGTAAACTCTTTTCTGCATAATGTTTCGACGCTGCAATCCATCAATGACGTTTTTGATTTTGTACCATTCTTCGTCCGTAAATTTTATGTCAGATGCTATGTCAATGATAGCCTTCTCACTGCATACTTTGAGACTGTAAAACCTATCCAACATATCTAGCAAGCTGTTCCAGCGAGTGCGGCAATCTAGAATTAAACTTAATTCTTTTCCTGTCTCTTCTTTTACATATTTTTGCAAATACATGTCATCTTTAGTTGGCGATCCTCGGAAAATATTTACCACTTTTCGAACTTTTTTAATAACATCACTGTAGTCGGGAATCACTTCAGCGGATTTCCTATCGATGTTTACGGCCAAACCTTGTTCATCATTTATTTCTTCCATATCTTCGTCATCGTCATCATCTATATCCAAATAAGTCGACGTCTTTTCTCTAAGTTCTACATCTTTTAAACTTTTTTTTTGTATAGAATATCGACCACAGCCAACTGTATGCCGTGTGTGAAACACAGTTACTGATAGCAAGATACAAGTTTGCCAACTCTTACCATGACACTTGCACCGTCAGTTGCCATGCCAATAATATCGGTTTGTAAGTCAAGATCAAAACTCTCCAAACGTTTTTTGATCAATCCAATGCAATGTTCAGCAGTACATGAACCATTTATTCGAATCAGGCCAAGATTAAAATGGGTGTCTTTGTGATGAACATTTACGTTCAAATAACGGCGATTTTTCTGAGATGTCCACTTGTAAAAACTCAATGAAAATGTTTGCGATTGTATCTTAAGACGTGAAAATTCCGTAATCATGTCAGCTTTAACAGTATTTGAAAAATGTACGACTATAGATCTAATTGTATTGAGAGAGTTCGGAAGTTGAAATCCACTCTTCGTAAATAATTATCTTAAATCTGTGGAAGTACAAAATGAGTTCATACTAAAACCACCATTACAAATCATTCTAGAAACCATGTTTTCCATAGAATTTTTCTTTACTAAATAACCATCAATAGTTTTTCTACTTTTATTGTTAGGGATTTCTTCCTCAACAATATTTTGTGATGATGTGGATGCTTTAGGTATTAGCTCTGTGTTTTGTTGACGTGATTAATCTATTATTATACAATGTTTAGTTTTCAAATGGGTTTTCAAGCCAGTGGTAGAACTTTGGCTAATCTTCAATAAATTAGAACATATAATACATTTTGTATTCCCTCCACCTTCAGACTTTTTGAAATATTGCCATAGGCTTTTTTAATTTTTCTCACCAATATCCTCCTGCGCCGGTTTTGAAAGAGACATAATTTAATAGTACCTGTACCCCCCTGCGGGACGGGGTTTAGAATAGTCCCGCAGTAACCCCTGCTTGTCGTAAGAGGCGACTAAAAGGGGAGGCTTCTGTGC
>CABFVZ010006864.1:0-14787 GCA_902151445.1 Timema monikensis | reverse complement strand
CAATTTGATTAACACACGCACACGAATAATTGAGATTGGACCGCTTCCAGGTGAAAGTTCACGGAACCTATAACCATCACTTATGGGTTGATCAAGTCTCAGCACACGGCTCACTAAATTGGCAGAAGAAAAAACCGCGCCAGCGACACTTGGCGGAAAAACAATAGACCTAGAGGGGTCCAGGTATGTTCTTGTTGCCCCCAAAAGTGAGGAAAGGTGAATGAAGGTGGAAGGAGTCAATAAAATATAAGAAAAGACCAAAAAATTGTCTAAACCACAACAAAAGGCAATTAGATCACAAGACAAAACCATAACTAACTAATTTCAAGGCATAGAGTACCTAGATAAAGGAAGCACTATCCAAAGAGATAGCATAGAGGACAGAAACATTAAGTAGAGACTAATGGTACTGATCTAACAATAAACAATGCACAAACAAATATACTTAAAGTTTCCTTAAAATCAACACATTTCAACAATTATTTATTAATACTAATTAATCTATAGATATTAAATATTAGAATTCATGCGATTTATATATATGTATACTTAAGATGAAAAAATATTTAAATTTAAATATGCAACGTTTTACTGAATAACTTGATTTACGTATGCCATAAAAATATGCGCTGAAATTCCAAGTTGGCTTACGAGATCAAAACTTTGTATGGAAGTGTAGCTTAGTTGACAAGCACGAGTGATAGATAGCCAGCCTCCACAGTTAACGCAACACACAGCAGTTACTCCAACTGTATTATCACAGAAATCCAAATAATCTGCAGTCCTTGCAAGATTTGTTTGAACATTAATTCTCAAAATGTCTCTTGAAATAGTTAGCCTCATATTATAGTGATATTGAACTTTATACCACTGCCAGGGTTATTTATTATTGAAACATATTGTAGTAACTTTTAGACTTGTGTTTTATTTGTGATCTCTGTGAACTGTAAAGAAACTATATATAAAAATAAATATTCATCAGAATAATAAAAAATTGTTTCTTCCAACACAACCTGGAAAATGTCAAGATTTGAAACTGAAAATGAGTATAATGTATATATAGGCAGATAGGCGTATTCCAATTTTCGCTTGGTTTTGTTTGATTGACGTATTTTAATTTGGTTACAGTACTTTGTTTTAATTACAATCCTTGTTTTAATATTTTTTAATGCTAGTTGATTGAATTCAAATTAATGTTACACTTTAAATATTTTAATAGCTAATATTAATACGAATATGATTTATTTTATTATATTTTATTTGAAATAAGTACTATTTATTTAATAATATTTTTATCTCATTGTATTCTTTTAATATAACACATATAAAATTCTAAAAGGAACCATTGATATTTGTATTAACATATTGTTTAGATACATTTTTTAAATGTTTCAAAAATAAAAATATCTGAATGCTCTAGAATTAAATAATAATAACAATAGTAATATATGTTTTTCTACTAACCGAAGGTCAATGAAGAATAAGAAAAAGCATTAAAGTGACGTGGCAACCCTGCACCATGAATTAATGTTCGTGGTGTTTGTTGTGAGGTTATGGAACGTAATCTTAAGCGAATCTGTATTCTTAATATTTTATTTCCGCTTATTTTCATCTAGTAAAAAATGAGAAGTATCACCTTAATTCGTACTGATATTAATACAGAAGAAATTAATATAAATTGTACTGATGAAGTTCTTATTGGAAGGGGGCCACTGCTACAAGTAAGAATATTACATTCTCTTACTCAATTAAGCCTTGTTCTTAATCAGACGGCTACTTTACAGTTTAACTGATTGTGTACTCCAATGGGATTGTTACTATACAGTAAAACAGGTTTGATCTCTTCTGAAAGTTTCTTTTGCATTCGCCTGTTTTATTCTATAATAATGGCATTGTCACAGCTGCTCGAGATTGACTAGACATTTATGTTGCCAATATTTGTTTCGAGCTGTCACTGTCAACATAAACTATTAAAACTATACATAATCAGCTACATTAAAAGTGTATGATTGTTTGAAGAAACACTAGTGTAATTGAAATTAATTATACATAAATTGAGCTTAAGAAATGGCCCATCCAAGTGGATATCCAAATGTAGGACTAGCACCGACTGTTAAGGCAATACAGGACCCATTTATAGAATTGAAGACTCCCGTGAATTCTGACACCACCTTAAATGGCGAGTCTTTTCAACAAAATCCACAATTGAGAGATTCCAATCATTCAATTAGCCTTTCATCTCCAAACATTCCCTCTGCGCATTTAACAAATAATAATAGTCACCAAAATAACATCCCTAATAATTCCACAAGGTCAGATTCTCTTGTTAAACTTTCTCAGACACATTTAAACACAGGTCCTGTCCATCATACATCAGAAGAGTCTAAAATATTGACCAAACCCAATGAGAGAAAATTAAAACATACTTTGAATCAAGCAAGTGGTAATAGTTATATTGAAAATCAGAATCCTCAGTTGGAGAAAGGTGATAATGAAATAGCACCTCCTAACTCGTGGATGCATATGTCAAGTAATAATATTCAAAGTCAAGATTCTAGACTGGGCTCTGCAAATAAGATACCAAATACTCAAAAGATAGGAACATTAACGACTAGACCTACTCCACAAGGCATGCCAGAAAATGTGTTTACAAGGCAAACGAACCACCAGAACCCTTTAGCAACGGGACCACATACACATGGTTATTCTAACCCAGTATCTCCTTTACATTCGACCCGTCAACAAGTGTCCCCCTCTCCAAATGTGGGGCAACATCCCTCACAGCATTCCATGACACATCCAATAAGTACAACTTCACTTACGATGGGAACACCAAAGCGATTGCCTAGCATGGATTCACTCTCAGCAATGAACACACAAGCTACGTTGACTTCATTACCCAACATGGGGCAATCAACTAGGGCAGGCCCATTGTTGGCAATAAGTCCACAACAAACTGTGACTTTGCAAGAAAACACAGGGCAGTCGCCTAGAATGGCTTCACCATCAGGAATAAGTCTGCAACCAATGGTGACTTTACCAACAAACGTTGGGCTGTCACATAGAATGGGTCTATCAAGAATAGATCCACAACCAAATGTAACATCATCTCCACAAAGGGGGCTGTCACCCAGAACCGGCCCATTACCGGGAACAGATCCACAACCAAATGTGACTTCTTCTCCACATAGGGGGCTGTCAACTAGAATGGACCTCCCACCAGGAACAGATCCACAACCAAATGTGACTTCACCATCAAATGTGGGACTACTTCCTAGAATGGGACTACAACCAAATGTAATGGGTTCACTACCTGAAATGGGCTCAACAGCTCAAATAGGCCCACCAACTAGAATGGGTCAGCCATTAGGAATTGCTCCACATCCAACTATGACATTTTCACCTAATATAGGTCTAGCAACTAAAATGGGTCCATCATCAGGGATGGCTCAACCACCTGGAATGGGTCCACCACCTGGAATGGCTCAACCACCTGGAATGGGTCCACCACCTGGAATGGCTCAACCACCTGGAATGGGTCCACCACCTGGAATGGGTCCACCGCCTAGAATGGGTCCACCGCCTAGAATGGGTCCACCGCCTGGAATGGGTCCACCTCCTGGAATGGGTCCACCTCCTGGAATGGGTCCACCTCCTGGAATGGTTCCACCGCCTAGAATGGCTCAACCGTCTGGAATGGGTCCATCACCTAGAATTGGTCCACCTCTTGGAACGAGTCCAATGCCTGGAATGGGTTTGCCACCTAGGATGGGTCCTCCTCCAAGAATGGTTCAACCACCTTCAATGAATGCTCCACCTTCATCAGCTGGTGTAATGAATCATCAGCGTGCATCACATCCTATGTCATCAACTGAAGCCCACCAAGTACAGTCAGGTAATAGAGTAGGGTTGGCAGGAGGTGCACACCTCAACACACCGGCCCAACCTAATACATTTGGGAACACTTTTCAGTACTCTTCTCAGGAATATTATCAACAACGTAACACAAGTGGAATCGACAGTTTAACGCCAGAAATGTCTGGTCTTTCTGTGGCTCATGGCTTTAATAAACTATGGGGCATGGAAGCTTTTGATTTGTTACAAAACAGGAATATATTGCCTAAGGGAAAAGTTGAACCACCTAAAATAAGACTCCATGAGGAATTTTTAAATAACATAAATTGTAGCCCAGATATATTTAGGTGCACATTAACAAAAATTCCACAAACAAATTCTCTGCTTCAAAAGTCAAGGCTTCCTCTTGGAATTCTTATACATCCATTCAAGGATTTAAATCATTTGCCAGTGATACAATGTGTAACGATAGTTCGTTGCCGTTCTTGTCGGACTTATATTAATCCTTTTGTTCACTTTGTTGATCATAAACGGTGGAAATGTAACTTGTGCTTCAGAGTAAATGAAGTTCCAGAAGAATTTCAATTTGACCCAGTTTCTAAAACATATGGTGACCCCACTAGAAGACCAGAAATTCAATCTTCAACTATTGAATTTATTGCTCCGTCCGAGTACATGCTTCGGCCACCACAACCAGCTGTTTACCTCTTCTTATTAGATGTGTCTCGAAATGCCTTGGAATGTGGTTACCTTAGCATTGTGACAGAGATGTTGCTCAATAAGTTGGACAAACTTCCAGGGGATGGTCGTACTCAAATTGGTTTCTTGACTTACAATAGTAGTGTGCATTTTTACAATCTTGCAGATTGCTTAACCCAACCCCAACAAATGATAGTTGCAGATACAGAAGATATATTTTTACCTTGTCCTGACAACTTGCTGGTGAATCTGTCGGAATGCCAAAAACTGGTACGAGAACTTCTTGTCCAAATACCAATAAAATTTATTGGTTCTAATGACACCAATTCAGCTCTAGGACCTGCCCTCCAAGCTGCCTACAAACTTGTGGCTCCAACTGGTGGTAGAGTAACAGTGTTCCAATCATGTTTGCCAAATATTGGTCCAGGTTCATTGACACCACGAGAAGACACGAGTCTAAAAGCGCAACATCTCAACCCGGCCACAGACTTCTACAAGAGATTGGCATTAGACTGTTCAGGTCAGCAAGTTGCAGTTGATCTCTTCTTAGTGAACAGCCAATACTGTGACTTGGCCACTTTGTCTGGAGTGTCTCGCTTCTCAGGGGGTTGTATATATTATTTCCCATCATTTCATGCATCAAATATTCTTCATTCTCAGAGCTTAGAGAGAACATTTGAACGCTATCTTACTAGGAAAGTTGGCTTTGAGGCTGTTTTGAGAATACGTTGTAGCAGAGGTTTAACTATTCATACATTTCATGGAAATTTCTTTGTACGATCGACTGATCTGCTTTCCTTACCAAACGTGAATCCCGATGCAGGATTTGGAATGCAAGTGGCCATAGAAGAAAACTTAACAGATGTGCAGAATGTATGTTTTCAAGCAGCTTTGCTGTATACCTCAAGTAAAGGGGAACGCCGCATTCGAGTTCATACTTTGTGTCTACCTGTATCTGCAACCTTGTCAGACATCTTGTATTCAGCCGATCAGCAATGCATCATTGGACTTTTGGCTAAAATGGGCGTTGACCGATCTCATCAATCTTCTTTATCAGATGCTAAAGACGCATTCATTAATGTTGCCATCGATGTTCTTTCGGCTTTCAAATTGACACAGAATGTTGGTCCTTTTTCTGGCCTCATGGCTCCTCACAATCTTTCTTTGCTTCCTCTTTACATATTGGCATTGTTGAAATACGTGGCCTTTCGGCCTGGCAGTAACACACGCCTAGATGATCGTTTGTTTGCCATGTGCCAGATGAAAAGTTTGCCTCTCACCCTTGCAATCCAGTGTATCTTTCCAGACTTATATCCTGTTCACAATTTGGACAGTCAACCTGTGATTCAAGTAGATGGAGATCTGATTCCTATGCCTCCTCGTCTTCATTTATCTTCAGAAAAGTTGGAATTGACCGGGGCATTTCTTCTAGATGCTGGAGATTCTATGATGCTTCTTATTGGGTGTAACATAGATGCAGACTTTTGTTCATCAGTTCTTGGTGTCCCATCTTTTTCTAATATCCCAGAAGAAATGTACGAACTTCCAGAAACAGAATCCCCGAAGTCTATAAAGTTATTAAAGTTCATTAGATTCTTGCAAGCAGAGAAACCTTTTGATGCAAACATCCAAGTTATTAAAGGAGACAGCCACCATCGAACAAAATTCATTGAAAAACTTTTGGAAGATCGTTCTGAATCGACTCTTTCTTATTATGAATTCCTGCAACACATTAAGGCAAACATAAAATAAACTGTAACAACATTTTGTTTATTTTGATTGTGAATTTTGTATCAATGTTTGGCATGTATATGTATCTAGGGGTTTTATTTTTATTTGTCAAATATAATCTTTATTGTAAATTGAATCAAATATTACTTATAAGGTTTTTTATATGGGCCTATTATTGAATACTTGAGGTATAAGATTTTCTTTGGAATGCCTTAAACTGGGAAAGAATAATGAGCTATAAAGTGTAGTGTGTATAATGTTACTTCTAAAATATATAGGCTATATAAAATGTATTCTTTTCCACCAGTAGGATTAGTAGTTTATAATTTTTTAAATCTAATTCAACTTAAGTTGCAGTGGTTCACATACTTTTTATGTAGTTTGCAAGTGTGTACACTTTTAATTTTTGTTTCTGGAAACAATTGTAATTTCATAATACATTTCCTACCAAATATTAAACAAAATATCAAATAAATTGTAAGGACTATTTTTAATACTATTAACAGTACAATAGAACAATAGGCTTGAGTTTATTATATGAATTTGAAATCTGAAGGAGACTGGACCACACTGGAAGATCAAGTGTCACCTCATTTGAATTTATAAATGAAAAAAAAAAATCATCCAATTTATTGTGTTAATAGAATTTTTTTAGCCCATGTAGAAATCAAAAATGTGGTTAGTGCATATGTTTGGCCTATATGATATTTTGTTTGTAATTATGCTATCTCATGCTAATCATACAGCTTATAACCAAGCAGAATCAACATGTTTTGTTCAATAATAAATTAGGAATTGTCTGATTTGAAAGTCACAAACAAACATTAGATAGCCTACACACAGGCTGTGTCTGAATAGTCTCTCCAAGGGCACTTGGATATTCCATCAACCTTGACTAACAGTGCTATGGTGTTTGAATTATTTCAAGTGTGCATACTTAACTAAAGTGTGGATACGATTTACCTTCTCACATACTTATAGTTAAAATAATGATTCCAAATTAACAAGCATTAAATAGTGTGAAGAAATGGATGAAAATATAGTTTAACTCAAACTTATTTTCTTGGCCTGTATATTTTGTGTTTAGATATTGGTAACTTACATATGTAAGGTAAATTCTTTTCTGAAACAGAAAATTATAGAAGTTTGGCTTTTCATTAGTGAAACTCTCATTCTAACAGCAAATTAAATTTTGGTTTCAAGAAGTATTGTTAAACTAAAACTAATAATATAGTTTACTAAAGAATACTGCATTTGTAAAACAAAATACTATCAAAGTTTAACGTCCCTATGACGCAGTATGTTCTCAAAGCTACCACTTTCAAAATGTCTTATTAATCCTAGAGCACCAGAAGTGTTAGTTTCAAGTGTAGACTGTACTATCTAAGTAGGTAAAAAAGTGTGTAGTGCACAGACTATTCAGATACAACCATAATAAAATATACCTATACAAAATTACCAATAAGCAAAGCACACTTTTAAAAAGCCATGCCTGATATTGCATAGGCCCTGTACAGGATAATTTGAAGGATTATTATAAGCCGAGTTACATTAGGGTGGGTCAATGTAAATACATTAGGCATACTGAAGCCTTTTTTAATTTAACATAATTAATTTTGCTGGTCAGTATTCTATTGAAATTAAAACATGATTTTCCTCCAAAAATGTCATATTAATTTAATTTACAAGCATCATTTAAGTATGGTACCTAATGAAAGATAATTACAAAAATTTACCCTATGATTAATTATACTACCACACAATTTGCCATCAATCTTTGCAATAGAGCTGACTTTATATATTTATATTATCACTTTGATAATATGTTTAAATTACTCTAGACTTAATTCTATTTTACAACAAAATAAGGTTGATCTTGTATTCTAATCAAACACCATTTAAATATTGGGAATGTTCATTTATCTTCTAAGTTAACTCTCTCGCTGTCGAAATAGAGTGAAACCCTTGAACATTTACATTAGTTTTAAATTGATGGTCAAAGTATAACCATGTATATTTGTAAAAGTGATCTTAATGGAACTTGTATTATATCATATATTAAAATAGATTACATGTGACATTTTATACAATAAATTATTTGCCCAGTCATGTAACAAATATAGAAGACCCAATAAATATATTAGCATGTAATATATATATTTTAGGGAATGCAGTTAGTGATGTATTCTCAAAATAAATCAAAATGAATTATAGGAATTGTTAAAGTAAAATTCTTTACATTTTAATTTTAAGATTGATTTATTGCTAGAGCTGTATTGGAGCTTGGACTTTGCTGGTGTATTGTTATTATGTAACCTGGTTTGTTAAATAAATAAAACAAATTGAAAATATAATTGTGCACACACATTGTTCATCAATGTAAAAACACTTCTCACTTAAATTGTGACAAATTCTGGTTTGGCATAAAAAAAATTATTAGAAAAAAGAGGTAAGGACACCATGAGAAGAGTAAGAGGGGATTTGGGTTATCATTATTTAAAAACATATAAACATTTTTATTTGGATATTAGCTCCAGGACTTGTATGTTGCTACACAGTTAAGAAACAGATTAACATAATAAAAATGTATAATTTATATATTTTAATGTCAACTTGAGAATAGGAGTCACAACAATGATTATACAAGCACTAACCAAGCTACAAATAAAAAATAGTGTTCACTTCACCAAAATTCAAAAGCAAAAAAAGTCCTGCAAATTGTCACAAAATATATTCTCACTATATTTAAACCTCAATTTTCTATCAGTAAATTTATGATATGAATGTTAAAAACTCTGAAAAACTGAATGTTTAGAACATTATTTACGTTTTTGGCAAGACACTCTTTTAAGGCTCTAAAATGGTGACGGATTCACAGTTTCAGGACACTTGGAGGATTAACTCTCAAGTCCATGTGTTTATAAAAGATCCACCTTGGTCCTCAAAAGGTAATCTTTCAGTTTGTGCTGTCATTTATTTATTTGAGTTGAAGAGAGAGAAGCATTATAGTAACAATAAATATTTCACCTACAAATGAAACACAAAGTTTAAAATTTAGTAAAAATCCGTGGCAATTTCCACTTATAGTAAAAGGGGACAATGGTCTGGGAACTGCTAGTAGTGGTTAACCAGTTGCTAAGATAAAGGGCCATGGCCCCCAAATCCTGAAGCGGTCCCCCAGGCCAGGATCTTTGGTGCGCCCCCCCCCCTCCCCCCCGCTGTTAATAAAAATTTACAATAACATAAAAAATTATCTCAAAGTATATTTTCTAGCTTTTGTTGACACAAATTTTTCAGTAACTTTAATAAAATAAATTTGCTTAGATCATTTTTGATGTGCTCTTGACCAGCTGTGCTGCTTTGCCATGTGTTCAATGAATGTGCCAGTTTGCTGAACAATCTTTCAGCTGTAGAAAACAATTTAATGGTGAGACATATATTGGTAAATATACTTTGCGGTTTTTTGTCGTAAATTGCTTTCAGAAGGTTAATCGGGCTTCAACTGTCTTGTGAATACTTTATTGTAAAGGATTTCATGCAGTAAGTCTTCTGACAGATCTTTCTCATATATATTTACAAGGTATGCTGTTTTTGAGGTAATTTGACCATCGTCTAATGTCTGGAAGTTTAAAATGGGTGCAAATATTTCACATCTTGTCTTTAAATCATTGCTACTAAAAGCCAATAATGGGTAAATTATGAAAATATGAAATTTTGTTCAGATTCTTTAAAAGTTTTTTGGTTTTTGGGACATTGAGGTAGCACTCCTACTGTTTCAACAACTAATTTTGCCTCTTGATTACCACTTTGCCACGATTCAGGAAGTGCTGCATATTTTGCACTAATTGTGGTCTCGACATCAAGGGATATTCCTTTACTTTGTATGACAACGTTCTTATTGATTTTGTGCCAAAACATTGCCAATAGAAGACCTTTATAAGAATGGTTACTTACAGAAATGTGACTTTTTGGAGTGAGCGTTAACATTTTTGGTAAGGGGGGGGGGGGGNGGGGAATTGTAAAATGTATGAATGTTACAAACCCGCTCCCCCCCTCCCCCCACCCAATCCTGAGTCTCCAGACTAGAGCCCTGTCAGCCCCCCTTTGTGGTGGCCATGTAGAGGGCTGTTTTGTTAATTTGTGTGTCTCCCTTATTTTTACCAAATATAACTATTATTCATTTTAATATTTGATATCCATTATGTATTTATTAATATATTAAAATTAAAAAAATATAACTTTTGGAGTTATTTAAGTTAAGAACATACTAAGGGGTGAAAGATTAATTTTTAAACAGATAATTTGCTGCTCCGGTCTCAAAATCCTATCTATCCCCCCACTTTTCTTTGTTTAGTTCTCTCAAAGTACAATATGATACGATAACGGCAAAGGAACATAAGAATGGTTGTTTTTAAAAACTATAAATTATTAATGCTAAATCTAGGGATGAGTCAGTTCTTTTTTTCGATAACTTGGTTCTCATAAGTTTTCACTTAGTTTTTAATTCCCAGAAATTGAAATTCAGTTCTTACTTCCTCTGCTCGTGGGTGTACAAGTTAAAAAATATACAATTAATTTAATATATATATATATATATTTAATCTAGTTAAACATACATATATTTGGGAGATATAAAATAGCTTAAGTTTATTTTTTGTGATGCAGAGCTTGGAACCAAAAACCTTAAGAACTGAAACTGGTAACATTTTTGAATTGATTCATGTTATCAGAATATTATTCTTTTGTTTGGACAATTTTGAGGATTAAGGTGATTTTATTTAAACATCATACATTAATAAAGAAAACAAAATAATTTACAGCACTATCAGTAAACCACGTAATTTTCTCTAAACAGGCCACAGTAGTGAAACAATATTTCAGTTGATAGAATAATGTTTTTAAAATAGTTCATCTTCCGAGTGTGTTTTGTGCAAACTATGCGAGAACTTAACAGCACAGCTCTAAAAATCCAAAAGAAATTGTTTACTCAAGTGTGTGTTTGTGTGTATTGTAACATATGGTATCTGAATCATGTAATTATTTCAAGGCCCATTTATATAGGCTATAATATTTGTTTATAAACTACCATCCCACCAAAATAAGCCAGACAAGTGTCCATATATGCCTTGTAGATTTTGATTGAAATTTGTTTTAGGTCTTGGCTCTTATTTCAAGGAATTATAATAAGGAAATTTATTGCACCTAAACTATTTGGTATAGGTGTTGTTTTACACTCATTGAAAGGAATGTGTGTTATCTCGGACTGTTTAGTAAAATTAGGATTTTTTATACTAAGGGATTTTAGTTATTTTTCACTCACATTTTCTACCATTCAGCATTTAACCAATAAACAGGGCAGCACTAAGGGTTGGTGTTTTTTCAAGTTATGCCCCTTCTCGAAAGCATTATAAGTCATGCATTTTTGTATTTATCCTCAAAGACTTAGAATTTTATACAATTAAAACCCATTTAGGCTTTTTAAAAAAAACATTTAAAATCATTCCAAGAGCGGTTAAATGTTCAACTTTCTTTTCATCTCCCGTTGGGGGAACTTTACCACTATCCACCACAAGTAAAACTAAACCTCAAATTAAATTTCTGGGCACTGCCTTGCTAATGAATTTAATCACTCGGGGTCTATATCAGGACAATTCATAGTTATTTACTTTTGAAACATAAACATTTGGATCTGTTAATTTTATGTTTTGCTGGAGGATATGATTTTGAGATAGTGTTCTGGTAAAGTTATAATGATAGCTACTTCTGAACAAATGCTAACATAGTTGCTAAGGTCTTTGAGATAAATATGGATGGCCAAATCCTTGGGGATGTAGTTATTCAAAGTTTTGTCTTAGCTAGAAAGAGTGAGTCAGTCAGGTGTCATCCCTTTTAGGAGAAAGAAGGGCATTTATTTGAATGCTTTTATTTTTGTGCGGGTGATATCATATAATTCATGGAAAGAGTAGTTTTTTCAGTATGAAGGTGTATTTTTATTCCTCGTGTAAAGCAACTAAATGTTTTAACTATGTAAAATAAATGTTATGACTAGTAATACAGTAAACATTGCATTAGTGAACTACATTACATGAATATATAAATTGGATTCATATTCAAGGGAAGAATTTTGAACATTGCACCCTTGATCAGATATATTCATTTATTAGCGCATTGGTAGTCAAATATTGCTAACATTTTATAAGCAAAAATGCCAAAACAAAAATCCAACCTGTGATAAACAAATTGAAAATTGGATTGCTGAATGGTAGAGTAGCTCAGGGTTGAATATTTTTAGGCTATATGGTACACATTTTTATAAATAAATTAATCCAAGTTCTACCAAATAACTGTTTTATAACAATTTGAAAAAAAATAATTAAAAAACATATTTTAAAGGAAAGGTAAAATGTGGTGTTATGAATGGGACTGCACTGATGGTGAATTCTGAATCTCCCATGCACCTTGTGGAGAATACATTTTTGTATCTACCAGAGTTTTAACCAAATAATTTATTTTGAGCCCACCTTGCCCCATGGATAACACTTTACTCAGTTAAGTAGTAAAACTAAAACCAGGTGTTGCAGTGAAGTGTGGTTTTCTGTATTCTATCTTGAAATCTGTGGTCATAATTGTTTTTCCATATTAAAAAAAAATACAAAATTTAAGATTAATTATTTTAAAATTAAATGGCTAAACATCTTACTTTAACTGATTGTCAAATTAAGAATTTAAAAAAATCGCACTTTGACACAATTTTTGGTTTGAGTGTAGTATTTAAATGTTAATTTGCTGTGAGATAGTGTCTTAAGAGGTGTTCAAATAAGAATGTCTCGAGTACAACACCTCTAAATTATTAGACCTAACATCTAAATTTGAGGAACTTTGTTTCTCTCCAGGTTTAAAAGGTGTGGCGAAAACATTAAAATTAATGTTTCAAGAATGTTTTTGAGAAACTTGAAAAATCCTTTTCACAAGAGCTTTTTATATCCAAAATTGTTGAATTAAATTGATTGGAGGGTTAGGGATATCTAATTAGACCTATAGTAAACATTTCAACACTACTGTAATCAATGTGAATTGAATCTTATCACATATCATTAGTTTACTTCAAAAACTTTGTTTACATCAACAAAGTAAATTTTTCAAGGATAAAAATTAACAGTGCAGCTATATCAAATCTAGGAGGTTTGGTTTTATTCTCATAGATGGTATTGAAATCAGTGTTTCCCAAACTGTGGTATGCATATTCTTAGGAGTACCACTCATTATTTTCAATCATTTATTCTTTGATACTAGTAACTCTGATGAATAGATTAACATAGATTATAATCTGATTCTAGGTATTTCTTTCCTTCTGTCATGGCTTTGTTTAGTTTTCCTCGAGAGGTTTAATAAAATTTAGAACAATTATTAAAACTTTACAGGATAGCAGGTATATTTTTATTTATTTTTCCTGGAAAGCTATTGGGGTATGTTCCTAAAAGCGACTAATGAAAGTTTTGGAAAAACTGCACTAAATTATCCCAGAAGATGTCTTATTTTTCTGCATCTATTAATGCTATAAATTTTTTTAGCACCGTGTCTTACTACCCATTCGAGTTATCTGACTATTTACTAATTACACAATTGGGTTGAGGATTAGGAAGGCTCAATTTAAAGAAAATGCACCCAAATTTGTGTGAAGGGAGGGGGGGAAACTCATTTAGGCATAACCACCCTCAGTGCAACCGACTGGGATTGAACCCCGACCTTCCTGTCTTCGGCAACCCAGTCCAACATGAGATTAGCGCGTCAGACCACGTGGCCACAAAGCAGGTAGATACCATAATCTTCTGATGTGGAAACATCAGCCTTACAAGGTTTTGTAACTAAGCTAATGATGAGATATGCAAATCTATTCAAAGGTTATGTTAATAGTTAGGAACCGACTTCAGGAGAAATCATTATCACTCCAACAAATATGAAAGCGATCACAATTCTAAAGGGATCTTGTTTCCATCAGACTAGGGATTCTCCTTTTTTCCGACTTTAAATTTCCTGGAAAAAGCTTCAAATTATTTCTAGGGTCCAGACATTTTTGAAATAATATAATATTTTATGATCTTTTATTATTACCATAAGATTTAAAGTGAAACAAATTAGAAATATTAGTTTTGAAAAATAATATAATTTATTAAATTACTCCACAACATACTAGAATTAACAAAATAAGTTCTATTTATTTGTAATTATAATAATAGAATTCAATGTAAAGAATAATTATAAATGTAGGATAGAAAATATGTTTTAAATGGTACTGAGACTAAGATCAATTGAGAATTTAAGAAAAGAATGCTGTCCTTAAGGCCCTGCCTACCCTCCCTGGCGGCGTGTTGAGCTTTCAGCTCTAAAATAGATGGCGTTGCTAACGTTATACTAACTGGTGGATTCCAGCCATCAGGTTGGCAGAACTACTGGTTTGTTTAAACAATTAGGAGACTGGCGACCACGACCGGTAATCAGTAA
>CABFVZ010006860.1:0-14817 GCA_902151445.1 Timema monikensis | reverse complement strand
AATAATAAACAGAGAAGAGCTGGGCTAATAGCCAAGGTCGTCAACGGGAAGGCTAAAGGCCTCCGTGCAGGATGAACGGCAGGGGGAAAGGAAGAAAGAGGTAAGGTTAGGTAAAGAGAAGGGGGAAGGATGAAAAAAAGGGGGAAAGTGAAGGAAGAAGAAAATGATGTGAAAGGAAAGATATAGGATAGGTTTGTCCCACACGAGGAACGTCCTGCACAGAAGCCTCCTCTTTTAGTCGCTTCTTACGACAAGCAGGAGTTACTGCGGGACTATTCTAAACCCCGTCCCGCAGGGGGATAGAGCGCTATAGAAAATCCTACGGCGCTAAGAATAATCTGTGACCTACGTCATAACATGATAGGTGAGCTGTTGTTTTGGCAAATGAGACTATCAGCTGTCCAACGATACGGTTTCTTAAGTGTGTGTTGGACTTGAACGCTTGTGCTGAGAAGACCCTCTGTCTCCGTTGGGAGGATTTGGTGCTGATATTTAGTGGCAGAGGTAAGATAGACCTTTTAATGTTATTTAATTACCATAATATATTATTATTGTTGTTTAACGGCCCATCGACACATCCGAGGTCATTAGGGCCTTGAAATATACCATAATATAAACTGTCGGTTATAACTTTCAGAGTTTTTTTTTTTTTTTACTTTTCGTAATGTTTACAAATCTCATCAGTTCTAATGGGGCTTGAATGAAATAATTGGCCGGTCGTTAAGGGTGAAAACTACTTGGCGTAAGACCATTTAATATAACAAACCCTTTGATCTTGGGAGAGTCCCAACAACATGACACTATCAAGAGAGTTTAAGACAAGTCTACAACGAAGCCGGACTAATAGCACCCTGGGACGGAAACGACATAAGGGCCGATTTGGAAAACGACCCATGGTTTCCAGAGGCACAACCCATTCTCCAGGACGCCATAACGGACTAGTTATAGTTATTACTTTATACTTGGAATGTTGATGGTAAAGTAATTTTTCTAAACTTTTATATAATCAATTTTAGTAGTTTTAATTAAATCTTGTAATTGACCTTTATAAAGGGTTACATTTATTGTTGGAACCATACTATTTATACACGGGATTTGTAGGGTTTCGGACTCGGCGTCTGGGGTTTATTTACCGGCCCGTGTTCTGCCAACTATGGACCACCTCCATGGTATTTCTTCAGTGGTTGCCTACCCATGACTGGTGACCTGAAGCAATCGCGAGTGAAGTTTTGCCGAGTTACATACCAACTTGGATACCCCTGAGGTTCCGCGTGGAACGTGTGGTCACGCGTGTCGCCAGACTCACCGAGACCGATAAGTGAGACATTAGATTTTTTTCTCTAAACTTAACTTCAAGGATGCTGTCATATGAAGATTGACTTTAGGTGGAACTATCCGAGGCAGTGACCGCTAGTGACTGTTGGCGAACCCGTGTGACTCCTGTGTCTACTGTAGGGAGCGTTAGCTTGAAGCTATGTGCACATTAATCTGGTTCTTTCAGCGCGGTGGCCACTTGCAGCTAATAATTTGTTTTAGTACATAGTAACCTGAATTGGTATCTTGTTGGTTAATTATTAGGAATGAACTGTTATTATTATCATTATTATAGTTCTTAAGGATTATGTGTGATAGTGTTGATTTAGCTATTCGTATTATTATTATTATTATTAGGTTAAGCCTTCGGGCCAATGGAAATCCCTTTCAAACAAAATATGGGCTCACAACGTTGAATATTTATTTAATTTGGAGTAATTTTGTTAAGTTTAAGATAAAGCTTGCCGAGGGTTGGCTCATTAGACTTGTGTATCCGATTAAGGCTCATACAGTTTTGAAGTTGTTTAGAACTACTTTCGTGGGTGTAGTAAGGTTAGAGTTAACCCTTGATTACTTTTGAATTTAATCCTAATTATCTATGATTAGAGCTTCCGATATGGTTAATCTATAGAGTGGTTAAAGATACGTAATAATGGCTGGGAGAATACCTGCCCAGAGGAATAACCGAATAATACAATATAGTAGTTCTGATTTTCCTTATTTTTGTAGGTACTCCTAACTTTTATGAGTCATATTCATTTTGTGAATTATTACAGTAACACTAGGGAAACATTTTCATGGTTTGGATAAACGTTAGTCTACATTGTTTATTAGCAGGTTTTGCTGATTCGATCATGGTTATCATATTAGGGTCTATGGATATAATATTTATTGGTGGTTTAAGTAAAGGGCTGAAGTTGCTCTCTCTCTGAACGGTCACTTATCAGTCTGGGTCTGCCTTACTAGGAGTGTGTTGATTTTCCACTTTTCATCTTGCGAATGAACAAATTCCTCGTTATAGTTCATGTGCTTTACCGCCAACGAGGTGGCGCCCAACAGTCAAAACTCTCCTGGGTCGATCTTGAATTTAGTGTGACCGTTACCAAAAGCTCCATGACCCCGCTCTTCTCCACTGCTGCAACCTGGGAATGTTATACTATCGCTCACGTTTTACCGCACCAATGAGAAGCTCCTATTTCTCCCAATGGACAAGGCCAGGCAGCAGTGGAGGGTATTTAGCACGGTGGTTCCTCAGTCAGAGGCCAGTGCACTCACTCAGTTGAGTTTCGACAGTGATCGAGTGATATTGTGTTGATACGTGGATACAGAGCTCTAGGACGGGATTACGAGTGACGCCCAACCGGGAAACTCGGCAGAGGCTTGAGCCAAATCCGATTGGACGTTGACTCTGGTGAACCTCTACATCAGTTTCCAGTGGTCATCGACATTTGAAACGGTGAGCATTCTACAAAGTGGACTGAACCTTGATAAACCATACCTTTGAGACACGTGACTAACTAAAATTTACCTAAACAACAAAAATTGACTAAACCGTTGTCGGCCAATTTATGGGCTAACAACACACTAAAATGGACAAGCTTTGTGACAACGAACGCGTACACCAGAAGAGATATCTAACCCAGGACTGGTCCAGGGATCTAGACGTTCATGTAGATGTAGATGTAGATATAGAGCTAACGGACGAAGAAATGGGTAGCAACAACGAATTCATCACAGCAATAATATTGAAAAGGTAATTATTATTCAAAGCCAAGGAGGACAAACCTCCCAAGGCAAACAGAGTGACAATCAATTAGAGACACTATCAGACGAATAAGAGACCATGGATACTGCAGACTTACTGAACATAAGCTCTCAAGTAAACAGTATTGAAGCTCAGAAATCCAAATTGAAGATATTGCCGCTAGTTAACGCAGGAACGACAAACTACTCAAAGATAGTAAAATCAAAGAAGACAAATATGGTAGGGAGATTTAAAGTCTTCTACATTAAAAACGGTCTAAAGATACACACAACGACGTTAGATAACTTCAAGGCTTTACAAGTCCTACTCAAAACGACTGGACAGGAATGCAATACGTATACATTGCCGAGGGACTAACCCCTCAAAGTCGTTATCAAAGGACTCCCACCGAATATGCCGATATATAACATTAAAGATTAACTACTATCACTGGGATGCACAGTGACATAAGTGCGACAATTCACTTCACGGATGCAGTTGGAAAAACCAGCCCCAAGACAACATCAAACTACTCCCGATCTTTGTCTGTACTCTCGCAAGAACGGACCAGAACTTCAAACTGTTTCAAGAGACCTTCATTAACAACACAAGAGTAAAGGTTAAACACTACGTACAGACCCAAAATTACATTCTACAATACCAGAGATGTCAGAAATTTGGACACTCAAAAAACAATTGCTCTAACAATCCGAGATGTGTCAAATGCCTGACATCACACGTGACCTCGGAATGTCAGAGGAAAGACGCCACCACTCCAGCAAACTGTGTGAGCTGCGGAGGCAGACACACAACCTACTATTCCTAATGTCCTGAATACCTAAAACTGATTGAAAAGAAAGTTGAACAGAGGCAACAGAAGAATGAAAAACCACTTATCTCCACACAAAGTGACTCCAACCAAAAACGACTTCCCATCATTACATTGCAAAACAGTGGCACCTACCAGCTCTAACACAACACCACGCTCTTACAGAGGCACCCTACTGAACAGACGAGAGGTTTCACAACATCCCAAGGAACAGGAGCAAACCACTTCATTCGATTTCAAAGAACCCTATTCAAAGAAATGAATATTTGTGGACTACTAAAACACTTCAGACCTTACCTAATCAAAATAAGACAGGCAGAAGACAAGACAAAAAAACTAATTATACTAATTGAAACAGCAACTTACTTTTATTTTAGCGACGATGCCGAATAAAAAACTAACCACAGTAAAAAAAAACAGCTCAGGATTCTTATATAGAATGCCAACAGAATACTTCAGCAGAAACATGAACTTGAAGACTTACTAAGAACATATGGAATAGACTTAGCTCTAATATGTGAAACGCATCTACAGCCAAACAAAAGAATATACATCTTAGGCTAAAGTATTTACCGAACTGACAGAGAACATGGAAAGGGAGGTGGGACAGCTGTCTTAGTAAAGGACCGACCACCTTCCACACTACAGAGCTGACATCCAAGAAACAGAAAACCTCGAGGCCACGGCAGTAGGAATCAACACAAAAAACGGACATATAACTTTTGCAGGTGTGTATAACCCTCCAACCAAGATTCTTTTGAACTGTGATCTTGATAATGTTACGGCAACCGGCAATTATATAATAGGAGGAGACCTAAATAGCAAGAACACACTATGGATGGGTGATAAATAGAAATGGACGGATCATAGAAGAACACTCAAATGAGACGAACTACAATTTTTTAGCACCGGAAACACCGACTTTCTACCCTGGAAACTACCTCTATTGACCAGACGTTATCGACATAATCTTAACAAACCGGAAAATAACACCTGAAACCTTATCGGTACTCCAAGAACTGGACTCTAACCACAATTCAGTACTATGTGAATGGGACGTCACCAAAGAACATCAATCCAGCTGGCACAAACCGACGATAAGGACAACTGACTAGACAAAGTTTAAGTATGACCTACAAAAAGTACTCCCGAGAAATTAAGATATTGAAACAGAAAAAGACGTTAACGCGGCCATAGACGAATTCACGACGACATTACAAGAAACATACAAACTACACACCACGACCTAAAGATAGACCACCCTGAACTTAACTATTTGATAGCCCTAAAATGGGAAGCGCGCAGAGACTGTCAAAGACTACGAACACCGCCAGAGCGAATCAAATACAACAGACTCAAAGCACTGGTCAAAAGATCTGTCAAATCAGAAGAACAAACTGGAACACTTTCGTCACGGACACAGCCACAAACCTGCAGAAAACGTAAACCCCAACCAAAATACTATTAAAAAACATCTTTCCAATTCTAACCTTAACACTTACAGTACCTATAGTAAAAGTGGAATCTATAAATTAACTTGCGATTGTAACGCCACCTACATTGTAAAAACCGGCAAGGCACTTTCTAAACGATATTTTGAACACCTTAGTGACTTTAAGTATAACAGAACAAAATCAAAATTTGCAGAACATTTAAAAACTTCTGGCCATCAACCCACCCCTATTGACCAATGTATGAAACTGCTTCTATCCTCCACCAAAGGTCACAAAATGAACATTGCTGAAAATCTACATATCTATAATGCTAGTCTTCATCACAACACTATCCTCAATGAACAAACCAAGTTTGGAAACCAAACCCTGATTAACACAATTAAATATCTTCAACCAGTTAATAAATCCTAACCTTTTCCTACCATGTCTCCCTACTGCCCCTACCTTCATAATTAAAACCTTTCCTAGCCAAATCATAAAGATTGAAACTTTCTCTCATTTTTTCATTCTCATTTTCAATTTACCTTTTTCTGTCTATCCACATTGCACCTAGCGCTACCTTAATTCTTACCTAATATATCTCTTTATATCTCTATGTTACACAACAATCGGGATTATTCTTTCGAGCTCTAGTTTATAAAAATCTTTTCTTTCTAAGAAATTTTTTTCTTCTTAAAACTCTTACACGTCTGAAAAAAAGGGATAACATCTAACCCCTTAATTTAAAGGTAAGCTTGACAGTTAATTCTCACATCAATAATAATCTTTAATTTTATCCTCTTTTATTAATAATTTTTAGGTTAGCCTATTTCCTTTCTTAGTTATAATTAAATAATATTTTTGACTTTATCTCTCGATTTTTAACTTACAATATTATTGTTCCTAATCTCACATTGGTTTTCCTCAGACCTGATGATGGCATAATACGCCGAAACATGTCGTTTGTTACCCGGCCCTATGGCATCCATACCTAAGGAGAGGAAATATAACCACTAAGGAACAATACACTGTCATTTATTAACTCTGTATCAATCAACATCCTAATTAATTAATTACTCTGTTTCAAATCATAACATATTCTATTTTCTCTAGCTTATAATTAACCAGTTTTTTCCATATTCCCTGATTACCTTTGTCAAAAATTTTACTTAGAATTTTGTTTTTTGTTTTTGTATTTTAACTTTTTCTGTAACATTTTTAATTAGTCGTAGTTTTAAGGGTTTCCTCTTTTATATCTTGTCTACTTATAATATATTTTAAAATTGTTATAATAACTAAATAATTAACTCTTACTACATAGTTTCCCAATTTATTATATCCTTATTTTAACTTTTCCTTATATTCATACATTTATCTCATCTCTTATAATAAGATCATCTTTTATGTATATTGTGTTCCTTGAATAATATGTATTGTATTCCTTGAATAATTTATCAATAAAATAATATCGCCGATATTATAATACCTTCAAGATATGACTTATTTCTGGTGCAGGTGCGACGAGATTTGGTTTGTTTATTCTTAAAAATACCCCACTCCCCCCATTATTATTACTTTTCTCATCCCGTTCATAGATATGCGGTGCAGGTGTTACGAGCTTTTATTTGTGTATTCTTAGAATTCGCCCACTCGACCCATTACCATTACTTTTTGCTTCTTCACTTCATTAGGTTTCGTCAACCAGAGTGGTTTGGACGAAATGGAACAAAAAATCGTGTCACAAAAGTACGTAGACAATGGGTTTCTATATGTTTTTGATAAATTTAGTGTCGATGGACAAATCAAATTTTGGAGATGTGAAGGAAAAAACAATAATTGCAAGGCTAGATTACATACAAGAAGAGAAGTGGTTAAAAGATTAAACGAACACACACATGATAGTTCATCACCACACATTGGAGCACAAGAGGTGGTTTCAAGAATCAAACAACGGGCTGCTGAAACACGATAATGTACGTCTCAAGTCATCAAAGAATGCATAATTGGCTTGACCCAGGCGGCAAAGGTATGTGATTTTACTTAGCTAAGTATGATAAATAATTATTAAATTAATCCTTCAATCAATATTCCTTTCATTATTAGTAGGTTTCAAAGCAAAGGCTAGTAACTTATTGTAACGGGTACAGATGAGAAAGAAACGTAGAGGAAATGCACCCGCATTAGTGTTGTGAGGTAGGGAAAAACCACAGCGAGTAATCACATGTTGAAAACCACCCACCGAAGTGCATCCAGCTGAGATTCAAACCCGGACCTCCTGCCAACGGCAACCAAATGTTTTTTTTTTAAATAGTTACGTTCAGTGCAATGTGAGTCAAAGACTTAGACCATTCAGTCATCAAAGCAGGTAGTAACGTAATTAGTATTCTTTTAAGGTAATTAACCTCTTACATAATAAAATATATTTAACGCAAGATAAATGTATTGCCAAGTCTGTAGATTCAAAAAATCCAGTAAAAACATTCTCATGACAAATAATTTTGGCGAGGCATGTAAAGGGCAGTGTTCAAATATTACTAACGCAATTTTTAAAATACAATCTCAGCACCTTCCCCTTATTCTTATTGCACTACTTAACAATTTGTTTTACATTATAAATACAGGCTATACTAAGGGATGTTATTTCCAATCTTTCAGGGGAAGAGAGAGGTGGGTAGGATCGTTAACAAAGGCCCTATTTATAAGGTATAAAGCTCAGTGTAACACCCCCTCCCGCCGCTAGGGGTGGATCCAGATGGATGGCATGGGGGGCGCGCCCCCTCTCCCACCTCCAAGAATTTTTTATTTGGTATCAAAACTTTTTTAATTAAATCATTTAAATCTATTTTATAATCACTACTCGTTGTAATGTCTTGTAATATCTACTATTCGGCAAATGGGACGTATTTAGCCCTAACAAAACTTGTTTTCTATTTTCTATACGATATAACAGGTAATAAGAAAGTAGAGCGCCTTCCGATTCTTTTCTCCGGTAATGGTTGCGAAAAACTGTTAGGCGTACCCAAACTTACTGCAGGAACGGGGGAAAACACGTCCGATGCTCTTTTTGACACAATGGAACAGTGGAATGTCACAAATAAAGTCCTAGCTATTAATTTTGACACTACTGCCTCTAACACCGGTGCCAAAAAAAGGAGCGTGCACTCTCCTAGAAGCAAAAACGGGCCGTGATCTTTTATGGCTTGTTGTCATCACGTATTTGAAATAAAGCTTTCAAAAATATTTACACTGTGCTTTGGGCCATCAAGCTCTCTTAAGATTCCATTATTCAAGAGATTCAGCGATGTTTGGGATACATTTCCAAAAGAGCACTACGATTGTCTTGACTCCAATACTAGTGCGGAACAGTTTGGTAAAAACACTCTTGAGAGTCTTACGACTGCTTTAGCTGGAGAAAAACAAGTTCGTGATGATTACAACTAGCTAATAGAACTCACAATGATTGTTCTGAACAATTCACCTGCGAGGAATCATTGGCGTACTCGAGACCAATACATCATGCTCAATGGATGGCAAAACTGCTGTATGCTATGAAGATTTTTCTCTTTAGGAGTGATTCACAAGTGCCTTTGCCTTGTTTTCCGACAAGCTGTCTTATGGCAAGAAAACGACCATTGTTCAAGGAATGGATGTTGAAGGCGGTTCTTGTTTAGTACTAGGTGAGTCTGCTAAACTATCCACGGAAGCCGCATTAGAGGCCTTTGCATCGCAAAGAACGCTGAAAACGCTCCCAGTTCTAGACATCAAGGACTCTTTCTTGCAATTACCTCCTGAGACTTGTGTTGACAATGTTGATTACCTTCAAGGCAAAATTTGCGTGTGGTTAACGACACTGTGGAGGGGGGTATTAAACTATTTGAAGATTACAATACGATACTCACTAAGAATTAGGAAGAAAAACAATTTTTATTTCATGTTAAACAAAACAGAAAGATTGTTTATACTGAAACATTCAAAAAAGTGCTAAAGAACTTAGTTTTAGGTTGAGAAAAAAACTGTAATTAATATTATTTTAAGTATTGCTTTGTTTATAATATTTTGTGTGTGTTTAAATACTATATTTGAATAAAAAACTTACTTTTGATACATAGTTTACGTTTTTTTACTTAATATTCTGACTAGTTCTTTTTAAGGATGTTTTTATAAAATTCAGATATTTCAAAGTCGATCAGCACCCCCTTTTATATAAGATAGGGGGCTGAAATTTTGAACACATAATAGGAATGGTAGGTGTAACAAAACAAGAGGGTGGAGTGACTTACAATTGATTTTTTCCCCCCTATTTAAGCGTGGATCACCCTTTTTATTTATTTATTTATATATATATGTAATATTGTAAGGTCTTTGTACAATATTAATATCCTTATCTTTGGGTTTTCTAGTTAACTTCGTATATTTATGGCGTCTTCTCATTTATTATGGTATTATGGCCTTAGGCAGTTGGCTAACTGATGTATATTTTAGGGACGCCTTATTTAATATTAAATACTCACATTTTAAATCCTAGTCTATTTTTGATTGAATAATATGTTTATATTGAAGTCGTCCCCTTCAAATTCTAGTCTACTTTCATATCAATGGAATACTGTGTTTATATTAAAGACTTACACTTTAAACTCTTGCCTATTTTCATATTGATTGAAAATTATGTTTAAACTAAAGTATCTTACTTGGAACCTTCTAGGCATTCTGGTATCTTATAAAATATTATGTTTAACAACAAAGTCTTCAACTTAACAGGCTTTAAGGGATATTATTACATTTGTAATTTTTATTGTGTATCATCCATTTCTCTTATAACAAATACAATATATACTGTTATTCTCTGATAACTCCTTGACTGTTACTTAACACGCTTCCATGCTTGTTAAGGTAGTTACAGCATAGCCTTAAAAAGAAACACCATTGTTTGTAGGCCTAGCCATAAGGTTCCGATTACACTTCATCAAGTTAAATGGCAAATAAAAACATATAATTTAATTACTTATCATATTAGTACAACACTAATACTCTGACTTTTCATTAGCACAAGCTTAAATCAAAATAATTAAAGAGTTCAAGCAAAAATAACACTCACTAGAATAAATTATTTATAAAAAGATAACTATTACACAGCTGAAACGGGCCAACATGTACACCTCGGTTAGTTAATTGTTAAATAAATACAAATACGTTAGGTAATCATATTGATAAAGCACTATTATTGTTACTTACTGATTGTATAAACGTAAAATAAATTAATTATTCAGTTTGAACCACAGAACTAACTAAATGTAATTATTTATAAAATATACCTGCTATGACGATGTTTAAGACGGCCCTCTGAGTGCGATCGTAAGTTAGGACGAATGACGGGAAAATCACAGCGTCATCGATCGTATGAGGCCATTAAAAAGATCGATGCTCGCATTTCAGTCATACGACGTGCTACGGATGACATTTCATAGCGGTGACGCGTCATAGAGATCCGTGCTCGCCGTGCTGGACCTCATTCAATAACGAGAGCTTTAATGCCATAATAGCACATTTCATAAACAGTGATTGTTGTGAGCTCAGTTCAGTACTATTAGGCTGTATTGTGTTTCATGATAGACACACTGCCGTAAATCTTTCTGATAATTTGAAAGGTACAGTGAAAGAATGGGGCATTGAAAAGAAAGTAGTTGGTGTAATAAGTTACAACGCTGCTAACATCACTGCTGCAATACGTCTTTGTAGCTGGACACCTTTACCATGCTTTGCCTATTGGCCTATTGTGTTAACCTTGTTGTGCAGGCATCACTGCGAAATAATTTAAATGACGTGGTTACACAGATCAGAACTATAGTTGAACATTTTAAGAGAAATTCCCATGCCCTTTCAAAATTGCACTATATGCAGGAGCAGATGGGATTGCCAACACTTAAATTGAAAAAATATGTTGTCACGCGATGAAACTCGACCTACGATATGCTCAACAGAATAATCAAAGTGAAAGACGCAGTGGTTTCCACACTAGCCCTTTTACAATGTGACTTGGCAACATTATCGCCTCATGAGTTGATTTTAGCCGAAAAGTTGCGGAAGTACTTAAAGTATTTCAAGAGGTGACAAGAAATTAGTCCTGAAAAACTGTTTCCTTATCAAAAGTAATTCTTTTTGTTAAGGAAATGAACAATAAAATGCTTCACTTCACCAGTGATAAAACTCTACCTCCAGAAATAGGTCGGTTTGTAGGGACGTTGACAGATTTGCTAAGCAAACGCTTCAATGACATTAAAGAAAATGATCTTACAGTCCACACAACACTTTTTGACTCTTGATTCAAAAGGCATGGGCTCACAGACGAGAAGAAGTATAATACCGCTTATACTTCCCTCAGACAAAAAGTGTGCAGAATCCACATAGAGGTAGAAGATTCAGCTGAGCCAATACCAACAATGCAACCAAACAACTCTGCTTTCACTTCATCATCGTTATGGGAGGACTTTGATAATGAAGTGGGGAAAAAACTACTGCAGTTCATAGCCCCGCCGCAAATGGAATACTTGAGTTGAACAAATATTTATAGGAATCTCTATCAAACAGCAAAAAGGATCCCTTGACCTGGTGCAAGGCCAGAAAAATGACTTATCTTTTACTCTGTGTGAAGTACTGAGACTATTGTGCCTTGTAGCTACTTCAATGGCCTGTGAAAGAATGTTTTCGAAAGCAGGACAAATCCTAACGCAGAGAAGTAACCGATAAAAATCATCTAAGAAATCAGAAATTTTGTTTTTAAACCATCACTTGTAAGCAAGTTAACCTATCACAGGCATTTATACTAGTGGCCCGAGAGCCACATGTGAGCCTTTTGATGAACCAATATTATATGTGGTCTGATTTTTTTTTACAAGTATTGTTCAAATTTGAAATTATGATATTTAGAAATTGTATATAAGTGTGTCAAACACAGTTTTCGCTTAAGAACACGAAGTTATCAAATATAAAAGCGACTTCAGCAAAAAGTTGAAATGCACATCATAGGCGCAAATAAAACGTTTCATAATTATGGGGGGGGNTGGGGGGGGGGGGAATATAAGGTAAGTTTTAAAGTTTTAGATACTTATAATAATTTTATTTTTGTAATAATAAGGATCATTAAGTAAAATGAATTTGTTTAATAGGAATTTGATTTCAATGTGTGCCATTTTTGTCAAAATATAGTTGAGAATTTCAAGATAGCTTTGATAAGATTCAAGTAAAATCAAATTATTATTATTGTTTAAAGGCCCATCGACATAGTGAGGTCATTAGGGCGTTGACATTTAAAGATACATTTTTATCGAAAAAATACTCAATATGGGGAGGTAACCATTTGAAACAATCTATTGGAGTACTCATATGGGCTATTAGATTGTTTTTAAGTGATACACCTGCTAATAAAAAAAACAAGTGTATGCGCTAAATTAAAAATACAAAACAAACATTTTAAAATATAATAAGTTTGTTAACATGAATAATCAAACATACTAAAATATAAAATGATAAAAAGACAAAACAAACATGATAAAGCATAGTAAAAGACGTGTTAAGAAGAAAAAACAACATAATATTAAAGTACACTAAAAATGTTTAAAATAATCTCAATATGAGAAAAAATCCAAATGAGACACTTTATAAAAGTGACTCAAACGGCATTTAAAAAGATCCGCCTGGCGTATAAAACGGAGTAAACAAATAACTCCAGCCGCGCTATCGCGTAGTAAGAGACGTAGGTCGCCTTTAAAATCAAGAGTAAGGCGGATAGGGGCATATTTACGACACTCCACCAAAATGTGATACACACTAAGGGGAGCATCGCCAAACGCACACACTGGAGGTGGATCCCCTCTGAGTAAAAATCCATGGGTCAATGATGTGTGTCCCACACGGAGCCTTGTCACGATGACCTCCACTCTTCTAGACTTTCATATAGAAGAAAGCCACCGCGACGCACCGTCCCTTATAGAACGCAGATTGTTCTGAGCAGAGGTTGAAGCCCACTGCTTGTTGCAGGTGCGTAAGACTCCACGCCGAACATAACCCTTTAGATCTAAAAACATGACACCCAGATTCGCCTCTGGAGGCAGGCGTGCTGCCTCCTTGGCTGCCTGGTCCGCCAGTTCATTACCAGAAAGACTAGCGCGACCAGGATTTCAGCAAAAGGCGAGCCGGGTGCTTAATGAACCCATTTTAAAAATTTGCTCATGTATCATCTGCACGAGAGGTTTCCAGGAGTACAGTGTGAACAATGCCAACAGAGCACTCATAGAATCCGTGAAGATGAGAACAGAACGGTGACAATTTCAGTATACAAAACACTAAGATTTAAAAATGGCATACAATTCAGCCGTAAAAACCATGGTTTATTCAAGTAAACCAAATTTAAAATTGGATCCTTACACAAATAAAGCACATCCCATGGAGGCTCCTGATTTAGAGTCATCAGTGTAAATGCGCTTAAATCCGTGAAAGCGAATGGAGAGGAGCTCATTAAAGGTCCTCATATATAAAGTTTGAGGTGGTCGCTTTAGGGAACTTGCGAAGATCAAAATGGCAATGAGGTAGGCTTATCTTCCAGGGAGAAACTCCACCTGGGGATGTGGGGATAGGCTTTGGCTTGACTATCCCACACGTGTCAAAAACCGATAGCATCCGGATCCACACCGGCCTTGAACTAAGCCATTTGGTTTCATACAAGACACGATTAGGAGGATGGAACACAGGATATTAAGCAACATGCTCTGGCATGCAATGTAGTTTAGATACGTAAGATGCCAGAATTTAGGAGCGAAGGTAGGAAAGAGGGGGCTCACCAGCGTCTGCACAGATGCTGACGACTGGACTGGTAGGAAAGGCACCAGTAGCCAGTAGAATGCCAGCATTGTGGACACTATCTAGCATCTTTAACGCCGAGGGTCTCGTTGATTCATAAACAAAACGGCCATAATCTTGTTTAGACTTTATCAGGTCCCTATAGAGACGCTTTCCAGGACCGACAGCTAACTACTTTGATCAAGTTGAGTGCTTTTATACGTTTCACTTTCAGGTCTTTGATGTGGGAGATAAAAGTTAATTTAAAATCAAATAAAAGTCCTAAAAACCTTACGGTCTTTAAGACTGGTAAAACGACGTGGTTCATTAAAATACTGGGGGCTGGTTGTATTCCACGTAACCTATAGAAGTGGACGACCGTCGTCTTGGCTGCAAAGAAGCGAAAGCCATTACGCGAAGCCAACTACAACATTTTTTTGGCAGCGAGTTGGATCTGCCGTTCAGCTCTGTGGAGACTTGACGAACTGCAATAAATTGCGTAGTTATCCACAAAAAAGCATGAACGAACAGGTAACCGCACGTTGTTAACAATGCTATTTATCGCGATAGCGAACAAATTATTATTATTATTATTATTGTTTAGAGGCCCATCGACACATTTAGGTCATTAGGGCCTTGAAATATATTAAAAACATAATAAAATC